>JAUMHB010028261.1:0-22742 GCA_032359685.1 Pittosporum tobira | reverse complement strand
TTGGGGGGAAAGAACTAGAGGTCCAGATGCTTAGATGTTCCGCTGCGTAGTATTTATAAGATGTGTAGAGAGAGTTGTATAATATTTGTATTTTCGGCTATATCTTTTATGACCTGTGTATTTGTAATTTATGGAATTATAATAATATATTGGCAACCCGAGTCGGGGTGTGGAATGGCCTGGATTTGGGGGTGTCACATTAACAACTTCAAATTTTGTAATATGTTGATACATGCACATTTTACATACAGTAAAAAATTATATAATATAATTTAATAATATATTATCTACAATACTATAATAATGTATAATTTTGAACTTATAATGTACATATATCATCACAATTTTTTAAAAATCATATAAAAAAATGAGGAAATAGTCATTAACGTCATATAAAATTATTAGTTAATTAGATAACTTAGATTTTCATTTTTTATAATTTCAATTTTGATATCTTATATCTTATACTTTTTACAAATTTACTTTCGTAGTGCGAACTCTATTTGTGTTTATTATTAATAATATTAGTGATGCAATATTTTTGTAGATATTAAATTTTAGTTTAGATAGTTTTTTCCCTTTATGAGATTAAGTAAAAAAATTAACCATATTTTTATATGCAATTTTGTTTATAAAAAATACTTTATATATCCTTAAAAAAATAACTACTGACTCATCATTTTGTCTCACAAATTACTGAGTCACTAGTTTTTCTTTTAATGACGGATCAACACATGCCTTATATGATTATTTGAACTCTTTTAGATATTTCAATAATTTAAGAGTCTTTTAGAGCTCTCATGTACCATTCTCACAAAACATAAATTTATCAGAGAGTTAATAATTTATAACTACTAAGAAAGATTTATCAAATACTCCACCAATTTGCAACTACTAAAATTCTATAATATTAATATCCAAAAATTGTATCTCATATAAATAAATAAATAATAAAACATTAGAAACATATATTCAATAAATAAATAAATTATTATATTTACAATGTAAAGTATTCAATACCAAAAGAAAAATAATTTGATCATACTAAGTATTAGCGCTTTACCTGTTAGTGGTATGCCATTTTGTGGAATCATAAATCGTACTATATTATTAGTTGTGGATAAAGTTGTGTCGAAATAACTGATATTCACCTAACTTATGTAGTTATAATGTCTTGCTATAGGCCACTTATAACTTGTGGGTCGAAAGCCTATTGCTAATGTTAGGTGAACCTACATTATCGCATACTAAGGGAACTGAGCTTATAATGTATTGGGTCTGACAGCTAAGATTTTTTTGTTATCTCTTATATCTCTAATTAAAATGGGCGGACTATAAATAGAGGCAGATACGTCTCTTTAGTCATAACCCTAATTACCGCGAGGTTGAGAGATTTAGAGAGAAGGAAACCGGAGAACTACGCAACTTGTATTTCGGTTTCAATATACGCATGACTCCTGGTAATCGGATAAATTATTTTTAAATTTTGCATCGATTTTTGATCTGAAATGCTACATTACCAATAAATAAATAAATAATTATTATTACTATTTAAAGTATTAGGATTAAAGTAAAAAATGAACAAAAATTAAACTAATAAGAAATCTAAAATCTTTAAGTTTTAGATTTCTAAAATAATTTTATTTATAATACATATTTCCAGTAGTTTTTCATCACAATGAAACCCAACAACAAATTGTTCTCCCAATTTTGAAACTTAATCAAATTAAAAAATCTCAATTCGATGAATATATTATAAAGAATTTTGAACTACTAACATTTTTATTTATTTATTAAATAATTTATAAATTATTATATTATAAATTTAAGCCAATTTCATATATTAATCATTTCTAAATTTATTAAACATCAACAACCATAATTCAATAAATATATTAACTACTTCAAAGTTTTTAAGATGTTAATAATTACATGCCCTAAATACATTAACAAATTATATAATAGAATTTAAAAAAATATTATTTACAATATTATAATATGTATAATTATGAATGTATAGTGTGATAAATCGTCATAATTTTTAAAAAGTCATATATTTCAAAAAATGGGAAAATTAATCATTAATTTTATCTAAAAATATTAATTAATTAGATAATTTAGAGATTCATTTTTAATACTTTCAAATTTAATATCCTATACCTTTTATGAATTTACTTTCATAGTGTGAACTTATTTATTATTATTATTAATAATAGTAGTTATACAATATTTTTATGGATATTACATTTTAGTTTACATTTTTTTTTAGTTTATGATTAAATAAAAAAATAACCTTATTTTAAAATATGATTTTGGTTATAAAAGATATGTAATTAATATTAACACATGCCTTACACATGCATTTGGATTATTTCATTCACTTTCACATAATAAAACTCTCATATAATCCAATTATATATAACTACTAACACTTATATATTAAGTTTTTTTAAAGAAAAAAGAAAAATAAATTTACCTAATTTAATTTTTAAATTTATTTATCTAATTTATTTATCAATGGAAGATTCTTAATTACTACTATTATATACGTCTATCTATGTATATGCAAAGACTTTTATAAATTTTATCATTTATATTTAATTAAGTAAAATTCTAAAAATAATAAAGTTCCTACATCATAATAAGATAAAAAAAAAATGTATTAGTTCAAGATTCATTCATTCTCATAAATGAAATTAAAATTTATCATATAAGATATATATTGGTTTAATTAAGTGAGTTCAAATTTTAAAAGTAAACAAAAACTATGAAAACAATGAATTCCAAAACTTATTCTCTTTGAAGGAACCAAAATAACTCTACCTTTATATTCTTTTTGAAATTAAATCAAAAGACTCATTTCTAAAACTTATTACAAAAAAGTCCAAAACAAAAAATATATGAAATAGATTTCTAATTTAATCTAAACTATGTTATTACCCAATTGAGATTATTCTCACCTTCTAAAATTCTAAATTATCTCTATGTTTGCTCCTTTTTTCCCTTCATCTATAGAGTATTAATCTACTTTTTATTTTTATTTTTATTTTTTTTGGCTTTTTTTAAACGCTTAGAATATTAAGAATGAGCTCCCAAGTTTTAACTAGAAGTATGAGAGGAATTGAGAAACAATAGATATTGTAATTTGCTCAATATATTTTATCTGATAACTTAAACAAATGAATTAATAAAAAATAAATAAGAAATACATCAAATAATATAATTTTATATATTTAAAATCAAATAACTACTATTTTTTAATTAAAAATTAATTTGATAGCCCATGGATAATATAGCACACACCAAAAAAATGCGTGTGTTTTTTAATAGTAGTTATAATTGTTATTAAACATTGTATAAATTTTTTTCATAGTTCGAATTTGATTAAATTTTTTGCTACTCAATTATGATGAGTGATTAAATTTTAATATATGAATGAACATTTTCGTATTATTTTTTAATGTATGTACGACAATATAAAATAAATTTTATTTTTAATTATGTATAAATAAAATTCTACCTAGCATGAGTTTTGCACGGATTCTCTAACTAGTTAATATATATAAATACGATAACAAATGGAGTTCTCTCCGATAGTCAACTAATTTAAGGCTCTCTCATGCTCATTATCACAAACATAACTCTCTTGTAGACTCCAATAATTTATAACTACTAAAAAAATCTTTCAAATAGTTCACTAATTTGCAAATATTAAAAAAATATATTATTAATATCTAAAAATTGTATTTCACAATTAATTTATAACTACTAAAAATTTATATTATTAATATCTAGAAATTGTATCTTACATAATTAATTGAAAAAAAACATTGAAAACATAAATTTAATACCCCAAAAAAAAAAAAGGATTTCACCATAATGAACATTTTTTTTACAAATAAATAAATAAATTATTCTATTTACAATTTAAAGTCTTACGGTCAACCTATAAAAATGAACCAAAATTTAAATTAATTAGCGATTTAACTTAGCCCAACTTAAATTTTCTTTGATCTATGTTTTTCATCAAAGTCCAAAACCAAGTTAATTTGGTCATAACTTTACTTAATAACTTTTACTTCTTGGGCCCCTTTTATAAACAATATTTCAGGCTAAAAGGCTTTTTGGCTCGGTCCATTGTCAAACTTAGTTTTAGTCCATAATCTAAAATCACCTCAATCTAAACTCATTAGTCCACTTACACTTTTATCGATCAATAATACATTCAAGTCTTATTCACAATTCTTGGTTCATTTCTTGCTTAATGGTTGGTCAAATAAAGTTACTAGAATCGACCGTACATTGTTTCTCAATCTCAAATTACATTCAACACTTTCTTAGGTTCAAGCTCAACGAAATTTACTTACATATACTTGGAAAAATTATTGTATATCTTTTCCATCAATCATGAATAACTTGCTAAACGTGCATAAAATTTGTAAGCCAAAAGTATAATTTATTTACATGGTTTTCATTTAAATTTCCGGAATCTCACATATTATATATTTTTAATCAAATAGCTATTATTTTTTATTGAAAATTAATTTGATAATGCATAGACGATATAGCATGCATGCGTGTACACATACATATGTATATGCACTTTAATATTAGTTATAATTATTATTAAACATTTTATAAATTTCTTTCATAGTGATTAAAAATTTTGCTACTCAATTACGATAAGTGATTAAATATTAATATGTGCACAAGTATTTTCATATTGTTTTTAAATGTATGTGCAAAACATTAAATAAATTCTATTTTTAATTATAAATAAATAAAATCATATCTAGTATGTGTCTTGCACTGGTTCTCTAGCTAATTTTCAATAATTTTTGAAGAATGCCATAACGCAAATCACCAAAGCTTTAACTTAGCAAAATTTATATTCTCTTTAATTTTTTAAATTTTGGATCAAAATAAAAAGAATTGTATATCTCTTGTTAAAAGCATAATCATTAAATATGTCAGATATTAATTAAATACTTCAAAATATATTTATATTATTATATATAACTTATAAGGATTTGACACACTTCCATTAAATATTTCACAATTTCACACAATATATCATTAAATACATATTTTTTGATAGTATATTTAGACCAAAATTTATTATTTTATTTGTAATTTTGAGTTGTATTCTTGTTTCAAAAATAAAAATAATCTAATTTTTTTTACCGTTAGATGAACATATACATTTTTAATTAATTTTTTTATGATTGAAATTTGTTATTGATATTTAACGATAAGAATACACTTAACAATTTTATTTTTTTATAAAATTAATTAATATATCACGAGTTATAAACATATTTGGATTATTTTAAATAATAATTTTAATATATATTTAGTCGGGTATTACGTAAAAAAAAATATAGTGAATGGGAGCCGCATCCTACCTATACTTAATAAAAATTTCAAATCAAAAAATCATAAAAAGATGAATAACATCCTAATCCTGCCTTCGCGTCCCTCCGCCGATGTCGCTAGACCCTTCTACCCAACCCGGAGTCCTCTTTCTTTCCTAAATCAGTTAATCGCCAAGTGCGGGGTCCACTTATCTTATTTTAATTTTCATTTTAGGAAAGTCGGTGGCTCCCGCACGAGGTGCAAACTCGTATTATTGGACAAACAATCAAACGTCGCAACCTCATTGAGCACACTGACGCAGTCCGGATCCCAGTAGGCCACACGAGCAGATGTAGTCGTATAACTATCATTTTCCCGCACTCTCTAGAAAACTATTCGACGGGTAGAATTGAAAAATATCAGCTCAACCGCGTCCATGAACAGGAAATGGCGCGCCACGTAACGACAACAACGGGGCAGCCGCAGCTTCCAACGCCTTGCCCCTTATCTCGAGATATTTATCGAACATCTTGTCGGCAATACCTATATAAATTCTTTCGCCCACCACTTTCTCCTCACTTCGCCCCTCCCCCACAACCCCAAAAAAAAAAAAACACATACATGGATTCAGAAACTCAGTCTGTCACTCCTCTTCCGCTTGAATGTTTACATGGAACTCAAATTCCGCCATTTTTGTCCAAGACTTTTGATCTTGTGGAAGACCCTGCAGTAGATTCGATCATTTCTTGGGGTCCTAAAGGCCAGAGCTTCGTGGTGTGGGATCCTGTGGAGTTTTCGAGGCTCATCCTTCCAAGGAATTTCAAGCACAGCAACTTCTCAAGCTTTGTTCGCCAGCTAAATACTTATGTGGGTATATATCTCTAACATCACAGGCCTGCAATTGGCTAGTGTTATTACTCTGTAACTTTTTTATTAATCCTTTTTTCTGTTCATTTTGTATACATGTTGTGTAACTTTTTTTATCCTCTTGTAATTTTGTAAGTGGCTTAGTATAATCACATTTACGTGTTTTTACTTTACCTCGGTAATCCTAATGTAATTATTGTAACTTAGGAGCGAGTTTTGCTATGTAATACTCTTGTTTAGGATAATTATAGTTACGTATTATTATTTTGTCTCAGTAATTTTGATGTAATTTTTGTAATTTAGGAGCGAATTTTGCCATGTAATATTCTTGTTCAAACATATGTTGTACTGGACTACGTCTGAGTTCAAATTTGATGAAGTTTTGCTATGTAATATTCTTGTTCAGGATAATCATAGTTATTACTTTGCGTCGATAATCTTGATGTAATTTTTGTAAATTAGGAGTGAGTTTTGCCATGTAATATTCTTGTTCAAACATATGTTGTACTGGACTAAGTTCGAGTTCAAATTTGATGAAGTTTTGCTATGTAATATTTTTGTTTAGGATAATCATAGTTACGTGTTATTATTTTGCCTCGATAATCTTGATGTAATTTTTTTAACCTAGGAGCGAGTTTTGCCATGTAATATTCTTGTTTAAACATATATTGTACTGGACTATATCTGAGTTCAAATTTGATGAAATTTTGCTATGTAATATTCTTGTTCGGGATAATCATAGTTACGTGTTATTACTTTACCTCGATAATCTTGAGCTAATTTTTGTAACTTAAGAGTGAGTTTTGCCATGTAATATTCTTGTTCAAACATATGTTGTACTGGACTATATCTGAGTTCAAATTTGATAAGTATATGATTACAAATTCAATGGAAACTATCTTTAGCGCATAATGGATTCTCTGTTCCTCGTCATCTTTAATCATGTGGATAGTGACGTCTTCCTTATATGGAAGTTCTATTTCCTGAGTTGTGTTAGAGTTTGTTTTCTGGCTCTTTCTTGGAATTGTGCAGTGTGGTTCGTATTTTGTGAACTATATGATGAATCTTAAACATGGATGATTATAAGAGTATGATGATTATAAGAGTATGATGAGTTAATGATGTTACTTTGGTCATCAATGAGTCATGTTTAGGAGGAGCTGATCTTCTCATTCATCATGTCAATCAGAATGAGATCACCCTTTCCACTGGAATGTCAGGTAGAATATTGAGGTTCATGTGAATATTTGTTATAATATGTCATACTAAATTTACCATATCTCTAATATCTTGGAGATGCAGCTCCTCCTCAGCATGGCTCCTATTGTAGTTATCTTGTAACAATAAACTTATTTATAGTTTTAATGGTTTTGTCTTCCCTTTTGTGGGAAATGTTGTTTACATCAAATTCATTTTGGAATCATTTTTCTGAAATTGTATTCAGGGATTTCGCAAAGTTGACACTGACAAGTGGGAGTTTGCAAATGAAAGTTTCCTGCGAGGGAAGAGGCATCTGTTGAAGAAAATCCATAGGCGCAAGTCACTTCAATCTCATCAGGTTGATAACTCTGTTGGATCTTCTGTTGAAGTAGGGAAACTTGCAGTCGAAAGTGAGATAGAGCTATTAAGGAATGATAGGAGATCGATGATGCAGGAGGTTATTGAATTGCAGCGGCAGCAAAGTGGCACAGTCCAACATATGGAAGCAGTGAATGAAAAGCTCCAAGCAGCAGAACAGAAACATAAGCAAATGGTTTCATTCTTGGCAAAGATGTTCCAAAGACCAGCTCTCTTAGCCCGTTTTCTGCCGAAGGATCAGATGACAATTGCTTCTCCAAGAACAGCAAAGAAGTTCGCTAAACATCAGCAACAAAAACTGGTTATGTTGGATTCAACCATGGAGGGGCAGATTGTGAACTACCCAGCTGATTCGGAGAATCTATCTTCACCTACAGTGAGCTCGGACTTTAATCCAGTAGCAGCTGACACTGTAGGGAATCTCGGTCTAGGAATAGAAACTATGCCATCTCAAATTGAGAATATTGCAACAGAGGAAGTAGCAGCAGTACATGGACTTCTTGAGCCTTTAGAGCAAACCGGGGATGGGGTTTCAGGCCTAGAATCTCTTGATCCTCTTTTCACTGGAGAGAAAGTTGTAAGCCCCCAACCAGAGGCTATTTCTGAGGACATTGTCTCTTTTCCAGAAGACTTGGCAAAGGAAAATAATATTCCTGAAATCTTATCTCCTGAATTTGAAAAGATTTTCAGACAAGAGGAGGCGTGGAGCACGGGCTTTGAGTCTGGCTCTGGTATGTCTAGTTCTAATACTGAATTATGGGGTAGCATTAGCAACTGTAATGTTCCAGAGTTGGGAGTCAGCAGCATGCTGTCAGATATCTGGGATTTAGATTCCTCACAAGTGGCAGGAAATTCGGGATTTGAAACGTGGCCTGCTGATGTATATCCTTTCAATGAGCTTGACAGCGAAGCCTGCCAGCCCATATATGATAACTTTAAGAAATTGGACACATAGGGCTTCAACTGCTTCTGCTTTGAGGCCACTGTGGGGTCGTAGTTTTATATACTTATATTTTAGTGGATGGGCTTCTCCATATTTGACAATTTAATATAAATTTATTTAGTTGATTTTTAACTTTGAACTTTAACCTTTTCTATTTTGTTATTATCGTTCTACCTGAAATGTGTTACTTTTTATCTTTGACTTTTATACTGAAGTGTTAAAACCCTTTAAATCGGGGTGAACTGAATACACTGCAATGTGCTATCACAGATCTACAGGGATTTCTTTCTAACAAGTACGAATAAGTTAATGTGCTGCAGGTTTGAAGAGTAGGAGCGGGGGTTTTGGGCGGGTTGCGGGCGAGAACATTTTATATTGGCTCAATCAGGCACAGCGGTGAGAAACTATGCTGAGATAACTTGGTTAAAGTTTGGTTTTATTTGTTTCGTTTCACTCTGAAGCACCCCTCCTTACTGAAAACATTCTATTTGTATCAGGGTAAAACAGAAAGGACTTCATACATTCTACTTGTATCACGGTAAAACAGAAAGGACAACTTCATACATTCTGAAAAAGGAAAAAGTTACTCAAATGTGGCATTATAGAAGTCTGTAATTTGTTTTGCATTTACTGGGACTTTTCGTTTTATGCTACAATTTATTATTATTATTATTATTTAATCTTAGCTAATTTCTGGTTTATTAGGTATTGTGACGTGCTGTTTAATTTATGGTCCATTTGTTAAATTATTTTCTTCAGGAAAGCTGATCTTTCAAGTTTCAATCGATTAGTATTAGTGGACTGAACCAACCAAACAGACCCTGCACCTCTTTTGCAGGATAAATTGTTTTCATTGCCATATTTTTCGCGAAACTAGTTGCTGCATTGCAATCCATGAACACCATGTAAGCGTATCTATTTTGTACAAAAATATCCCGTTTGTTTTAAAGTTGATATTGGAAACGACCCTTTTTACACACCTTCCAGTTTTGTAGGGATAAGGAACCTTGAACTTGGTTTCGAAAGGTATGTGCAAGGGGCTGTATTGTAGTTAAGTTCCCTTGGATGGGTTCTCTCTTGTTTTGTTGGGTTTCTAGTTGGAGATTAATCGGCCATTAGCTGAACTTAAATGTCAATGGACGCTTAACACCAACTTAGGTGATAGAGGACTGACAAAGGCTTCAAAATTAGTCTTTAGTTATAATCACAATAAATACTCCCGACTAAGCCCTAAGTTTTCCAAACTCCGAACCATTACATTTTTCACCTTAAATGAAGTTGTTCTTTTATCCGCCTTTGTAAGTAATATTTGAGATAGGCTTCAGATATGATGTTTAAAACCCGACTACCAGTTTTGGATGGTGGAGGGATCGTGCATTTTGCTTCTTGCAATCATTCTCTTTTTTATTTTAACGAACTGATATTATTCCTAGTAATAAATGATAGTGGTATTTCTTTCAAATATTCAGTCACCCCCCTAGAGCTTGTTAGGCTAACAAACCTTATGGTTAGAACAAGTTTGAGCTTGTTAAAATTGAAATTCAAATAAATCTTAGTTTACTTACTCTGTTGTTAAAACATATTTAGTCCACTACAGATTCAACTAAAACTCGTGATAAATTAGAGTTCACAATTTTGTCATTTAAATACTTAACATCTCCCAAACAGTCCTCAAACTCAAACCCCGGACTAGGATTCTAAAGGTGGCTTCTAAAGGTTCTAGGGGTGGTTCCCACCAACTCCATAGTATAACACTTCGTCTCACATAAAAGTCTCACTCCATTGTCCTAAAACACATAGCTTAACCCCCTTTGCTATAATTTTCTTCTCCGTTATTCCACCCTAAAGGCCTAACCATGTTTGGACTGCAAATTCCAAATCCATCAGTATGTTATGTGCTGCACCTTCCTTAAACTAGAATCATGGCAAATATTGCTTATTATGAAAGAATGTGTCTTTCCCAGTATATGCTTTTTCCTTTTATATTTGGTGGTAGCGTATGAAAATAGCAGGTATAAACAATCAGATAGGCAACAAAATTAAAAACAAGAAATCTGAGAGCATTTCTAATGCGTCTTTGTAGTATAGCACATCCTGATGCTTACAGATTAATCACTAAGCTGACTTTTGAGCATGAAGGAAATGTCTTCGTCAACTCGGGGAAGAAAAAAAGTACTACACTCCTAAGATGCGTCATCATAAACTCAAAACAAACTACATTCCTATAACTACAGGGGCTTTTACAAGACTAGTCATCAGGCTCCTTGTTAGATGTCCCATGAAACCAAAATGACAACTTAAACTGCCGCCTGCTATTCATCTTTCCTCTCATTCTTTTTCTCTTTTCCCTTAGCCAACTTGCTAGCTGGAAAATGCAATCTAGCCATGAGTGGCCGAGGTGCTCTCGTCTTCTGGTCAAATCCCCTTACACAAACAAACCCTGTATAATATAATCACGGACTTCAGTTAAAAAGGAAAGGCCAAAAAAAATGTGCTTGAGGAGTTGGGATTTATATCTACGAGAGAAAGGTATCCCATGAGGACAAATGCCTACTTAGAATGTATGCCGTGGAAGTAGAAAATCGTCCACGTATCATATATTCGTAGGGGTATTGTTGAATGCTTCTATAAACAGTCCGTCAAGGAGCCAGAAAATTCTCAGGGTCACAAAATCCACGGTATTGAAAATTTCAAACTAGCATGTATTGTAAGGGGCCATATCTAATTTATTTTGCCACTTGGTCAAAGGTGCCCAAGAATCCTTATTTTTAGGATTAAAGACCCAATTTTCTGACAAAAATTCCATCAAGCCTCCGTTTTCTTCCAACTGTTAATATGGATACATGCTCTTATATGTTCTTGTGAGTTTCGTAAGTCTTCAATAATTATTTAATCTTTTTCTTCTTGTGTCTGCACATTTATGTTTTGGTTGTGGAGTACATAGGAAGAGAAGTTGACATTTCTACATACCTTTCCAAAAGCAGAATTGAATTTCTTGTGTCGATAGACCTAATAAGGTGAGAGAGCACATCTTCAGTATCTTTACCAAATTTAGTCATCTCAAAATCCAACCAATTATAGATCTACCTTTAAATATTGTAGGTATTGAGGTCCCAAAAAACACAGTTTTCCTCGGCAAATTCCATATCCAAGATCTAGGAACATCTATTGGGTTAAGGCTAGATTCATGGTCTGCAAACACCTGTAGATAAATAGATACGCTCAAGTCAATATTGCCTTGTATATAGAATTACTGACATGCAGGTAGAATTTGAGCCGGCTGATAGTGGAGCTTACCTCATTAACCTGAAAGTATGTGCCATTGAGTGGAAAACTCCCTCTCATAGCTGTTCGACACGGTATCTGACCATATCATGAATTAGAAGTTAAAACTGTGTTCCATCGGACATGTATCTGTTATCTTAAAAGTAGCTGAGATATCTGGAGGCCACGGTAGATACATCAAATTGTAGCTGGTACTATCAGCATTTTTAACAAAATGACATTTTGTCTAATTTTTTTCTTTTTTTGCAAAACGGCGTTGTTTTGCTGAATGCTTTTACAATATGATGTATCCTACAGGATACATCACATTGTATCTGCTATATATATATATATATATATGTTCTTACCAAAAGTGTCCCTCGAACTGTTTGGGAGTTTGCTTCTCGTACACTACTGCATGCAAAACATGTTTGATCATTACATAGATTGCCCGATTCTTGGCAGCTACATTGTCCTGGTGGCGCAATTGAGCTCGCAGTTTCACCTGATATGAGACATTAAACCATTTTAGATGTTCTGCTCCATCTTTCCATTTCAATAATGGTGATGCTATTGAAAAGCTGCTACCATTTTGTTCCACATATTCTATAGGAATTGTTTTATGCTACAATATGTTTGTTGATCCAATCTGCCTACCAGGAGTCCAAATGGCGAGAAGATATTTGCATGGATCATCAGGCTCTCGTGTGTCCAACTGTAATAATTAAATGTAATTTAGAAAAATATTTTGGACTACCAACCAATTATATTTCTCAAAAAGGTATATGAAATAAAACTAACCCCTTCCAACAGAGGATGAGTATCCGGAAGCTCGTACCTACAGAACAAGGAATAAATATTTAGTGAACATCAGCAATTGGGTAATCTGTTATCATATTTAAGGAGTCAATCTTTTGTTAATGAACAAATTTAATGGCTATTCAGTGAGTTGCATACTTACACTTGGTGCTCTGTTCTTAGTCTGCTCACATTTTTAAGCTTAAACGTAGGGATTGATGCTGCTTCTGGTTTTAAAGCTACCAAGGCCTTTGACACATCACATTCTTGAAGTACCATATTCTTTTGCACATACTCCTGCAAGGTTTGGGTGAACTCCTCAATGTTCAACTTGATTGTAGGTATCTCCTCTGTATCTTCAGCAAAGAAGTCCTCGATGTCTTCGTCTTCTAATGTTTGTGTTATTTCTGGCTCGGGAGTTGCTGGGACTTCAATTATGGGCTCTGGCGATGCTGGTACTTCAATGATGGGCTCACAGTTACGGACTTCAGACCGAGTTGCCAGTTCGTGAATAGTCTGAGGTACAGGTAGCTCCAATCTATTGATCATCCCCACATGGCTTTGATTGGCTGCATTATTTCCAGCTGTAACTATACTTTTATCTTCTGGTGCTGGCAGTGCGAGCCTTGCACTGCATTCGACAAATTCATTAGTGACAAATATATCCGAGCGTGATGATTATGAAACTGTGTTCTTTACCACAATTTTATTTGAATGGAATTCTAAATCCTCAAATATTTCTCCCCAAATTATTAACTAGTGCATGGCGATTTATTTGCAAATTCTAATTAGAATAAAAATAAATTGATGGACAAACCTTGCGAATGCACTTGCAAAGTGTCTGCACTCTCCTCTCATTGGGCACGCATTGCAATTCGGTTTACTTTTAGTACAGAAAACCTGCAATTGTCACAACATTCCGTAAGCTTTCCCGTTTTAGTTTTTAGATAATTGAAAATTCACCTTGTGCTCTTTGTATGTTCGACATACCTTCCCAAAAGTAATCATCTGGTAGTGAAGTTCATATCTGTTGCAAGTAGCATCACAAGTCAGGAATAAACCCTAGAATGATGTTCTTCACACACACACACACACACATGGGGCTTACAGTGTTCTTTGGTCAAGCTTGCAGAGTCGTGGCCAGAGATATTTTTGAATCGACTCCAACACTGGATACCTATGACAAGAAAAAATTATAAGCATAATTATCAAAAAAAAAATTATGAACATCATCATCCTGACATTTTGCATAAGCATATAACCTGAGAATTAATACTTACATTTCCAGAAGATGTAACTGCAACGACTCGGGTAGTGGCTGCAGCGGCACCCATCCCAATCTTACAGCTATACGTCCAACGTTTGTGTCAACCTTTTGAAAGATGAGATTATTATATCAGAGATCTGTTTGGTTTCTTCCATGCTGATACAAGATTTGTAATGTTTATAACTTACTGGGAAAGCAAGATGGTGTAGCGTCAAAAGGCGTACACACTCCACACTTTTCAAACCAAGCCCCCTGAAGCTCAACAGATACTCTCTGAGGGTGAAATGTTAGTATGGTTTTATTTTCTTCTGGCGGGGGTAAAGTAAAAGTAAACATATAAATTTTTGTAAAATGTAAATAGAAACTTGACCACAGACTTACTTTGCTTTGTCAGGTGGAACATCCCTCAACCATTCAAGATCAATGCTTCCATGCTCATGAACAAGACGGTCAAGAAAAGCCTGCATTATTTTCACAATTTATCATCAGCTAATGTCAAGAATTGTCTAGTGCAGTCACTCTTATCGAATAGGGTAAAAGTTTAAATTTTTGAAGTGCCAAACATATACCTTAATTCTCTCTGCAAGCATATTGTTCATTCCTCTTTCTCTGATGGTGAAAGCAATATCATCAACATGTGCAAGCCTTACTGCATCCCAGTCCACTGAGTCCATTGTCTTGGGTGTTCGTTCTCTTACGCCATTGACCTGGGCCTCTGTTCTTAATTTATCCCAGTCAACTGCAATCTTCCCCTTTTTGGCTTTAGAAGTCATGGCATCCTCTCCTAGGAAATCTGGGTCGCGAAGTTTCTCCACTTGGAAGCTCTTCTCTTGCGTAGGTGACGTGACCTTGTTGTTCTTAGGAGCTTCAGACCTTGTTTGAGACTCAAGGACTACATTAGATTCATCAGAAGATTTTGATGCTTCATGGGAATCCATAGTCACAATATGTTGAACAGTAGTTTGACTTGCAGATTCTGTTGATGACCTACTTTCTTCGCTAACAAAAAATTCCTCATCCAACTCAAATGTCTTAGTAGATGATACCTCTGAATTGTAAACTCCGTTATACTTGGTTGTTTCTTGAATCTGTTGTAGTAGCTCTACAAAAGAAGTAGGCCCCGCAAAACTGTTGGGTCCGCATGGGACTACGGGTTCTGCTTCTGAGTTAGCCTGTGAGAGTGATCTTTCGGTAACTTGTGCAATTGAAGAGTCCATAGAGTTTTGAGAGGAAATTACAGAATTCTGAGAAGAAATTACATCTTCCGGCTGTCTTTGATCTCTAATACCATTATTTGCAAAGTCCAAAAGCTGGCAATTTGAACTATCTTTTGGCTTAACGCCACCGGTGCTGCTTACAGAGGATTCATTGCTGTTGACGACTTCCCTGTATTCGTTATATTCAACATCCTGGAGTGTCATAGAAATCTGGTCAAAGGCTGGCTGGGTTGACTTCACTCCATTCCACTCAATGGTATCATCATCTAGATCTAGTACACATGCTTCTGGTTCTTTGACTGCTGATATATTATTAGTTATCTCCTCAGGGGTTGGAACATGGTCGCTTTTTAACACGAGGGGAAATCGTGCAGCAAGTGACATGTACGCAGAACTGCAAGAGTGAAATAAAATCAAAGATGCTTTCTATGGAACTCAGGGCATCAAATTCCCCAAAACATACAAAAAGATCAGCTGACCTGGACAGATGGTCTGAGACGTTCTGCGTTAGGAAAACCCCGACCACAGAGTCCACAACTGATCCCTTCCACATAGAGAATCGTCTGTCTCCTGTGAGACAATTTAAATTTTTAGCCGTCATTTTACAAAAGTCTAGGTGTGTGCGTGCGTGTGTGTGTATATATATATATATAAAAAATACCAGAAATTGGAAACTTTTTTTGGTACCTTGAATAAGATGCATGCGGGCAATAAATGAGTTTGCCCTTCCACTGAACACTCTTCTTTCCTCTTCCCACCATTTCTCCTTCTCCTCATTTGTCCCATCAATACCTTCACTGTTTATATCCTGCAACAGAAGCTTCCAAACTCTAGTTGTCTCATCGTCCAGGTCAACTTTAGGGCGTGGCCGTCGTTTCTTAACAGGATTAAACGGGATAAGAGTCCCATCTCTTTGATAAACAACAAGGGCATTTTGTTCTTGATACATTGTACTGTATTGACTGAATGCATTCAGCTCAGCAGATGCAACTTGTTGCCTTTCCACATTGATATCTAGAAGCCTTAGATGCTCAACCAGTGCATCAATAGAAAACATATCTTTATGCATTATACTTGGATATGAACCTGCGGTAACGCCACCATCAAGTTAAGACTAAGAATTTGTTTTGGGGGGGGGGGGTGCTTATCTTTGTTGTTTCTTTGTACATAAAGAATTATTTTAGTACCTGAACTGGATATAGAATTTCTCTTTGTCCGCTTTTTGGTCCTCGTTGCTGCACGTGTGTCTGCAGCTAAGGCTTCCATGCACGTGTAAGGTTGCTGTGAAATATCAAATCCTTGCATGATGCCCAATGTTGTCGCTCCACGGATGGGAAAAGTTGGCGTCTGTATTGCCTCTACCATTTCAATAAGAGAAGCCAAATTACGTACTCTAGTGGGACCCTTGGATCTCTTCTTTTTTGTTTCCATCTTGCCCACGGTCAGCATGCTTCTAAAACTGAGAGCACCATCTGTTTGGTTTACGGGATTTTGCGCAGCAACCACAGTAGGCAGTGTGATGGATGGCGCTGAATTGTGCCATTTCTCAGTTCTCTTTTTCTTATGAATTGGGGGGAAATACATGCCAGGACCCCTAGAATTGCCCAATTGATCTGCTGAAAACACTGCCATGTATGACTGCATTGAATTGAAATGCGCGCCAGTTGCATTAATGCTACAGAGCTCTTCAGCAGCAGCACTCGAATGTTTTCTCTTCACTCCCCTTGCTTGTTTATCACTGGTCAAACATGCGCTAGTGCTGCAGTTGGAATCATTTGGACTCCTTGGGGCTGAATGAGAATTTGAATTGATCATTTGTAGAATGCTGGACTCTTTATCAGGAGTAAAATCCGAGAAAAATATTCGGCATTTTCCTTTTGTAGAAGCATTTTGGACATCAACCATTAATGATTCACGTTCTTCACCAGTATTGCTTGGATTTGAGGGCGCCTGGGCTTTGTCTTGGTTGTCAGGAATAGACATGTAAGCTTCCACTTCCCGATGTCCGAGCTGCACACTTGATTGAATATTGGTAGAGAAATTCTGTGCATGTGATTCTGAATTAAAATCGGAAGGCAGGCTGCATGATGAACTTTCATCTATCACTTGGCTTTCAGAGTCAAAATTCAAAGATTTCCTGCAGGATCTTCCGGTGCAGTCAACTGTTTTTGCCTCGGTGGTTCTGTTGGTTAAATCCACTGAAGGAGTATCTTGGGGATTGTTGAGTCCTTTCCTCCGGACATATTTTCTCTTTCCTGTTGAGGTTGGGGTATCATTGGGACCAATGGGCTTTGGGGTTTTGGGATTCGGAGTCCTTGGCTTCGGGGTCCTTTTAGGTTGGCCTTCCTTAACTACTTTTGGTGTGTACCTTCTTCTCCTAGGCTTCTGATGTGATGTTGTGTCAATGTCCACCAAACTTCCATTGCCTCCCTTGTCAGAGTTGTGTTTCTCCTGCACTTGTGTGGAAACAACATCGTCTGATTGGTCTTTTTCAATTTCAATCTCAATCACGTCGGAAACAACCTCTTTCTCCTGACGCTCTCTTGCTTCATTTTTCCTTTCATTCACTTCTAAATTGGTAGTAGAAATGTGTGCTTGTTTTGCCCCCTTGACCTGACCTGGTGTATCAGGTGCAATCAAGGAGGACGTGTTTCTGCCCGAGCCTGCATCAATTGATTGCGGTGGCGAATTAAGATCGAAGGAAGGCCAGCAATGAACAGAGCACCCATCTATGAAGTAGAAATCCATTCACATCAGAATTTCAAAAATATAACTTTCAATATGATTTGTATTTATTTATTTTAGCTAGTTTAATATTTTATTTTAAGTAAAATGCATATTGAAACCTGTTAAAATTCGTGAACCATAACAATCATATGCTAACCATGCTGTGTGGGAAAGAATGCAATATATTCTGAAGGGACAAGTGAGATTCATTGTAAGAGAAAACATGAGAATTATTCAGTACAAGCTAAAGGGCATGAGTAAGAGTTAGAAAACATTAATTATGCTAAGCGAATTCAAGAAACGTAAAGCTACAAATCTAGCCATGATGCATGGTAAGACATCGAGAATGCAATGTTCCATGGGTGCCTACAACACATTGAGTTAGGATATGAATTTCCCCAAGTGTTCACAAATGCATTCTTTATTTTTATTGCTTTTTATCTTGATCCAAGTGGGTTTCAAACTAATGGACATAAAAAGCTTCTTGTTGCAAAGGATCACCTTCAGTTTGCGTTGAAGTCATGGAAACAACTACGTTATTAGTCCCATCATCGTCTGGCTTGAGAGCTGATGTCGTACCACTGGCTGCATTTGCAAGAGCCAATAAATCACGAAAGGGCATATTTTGTTCAACCGAATGCATGGAGGAGAAATTCTGGAACGTAGAGATGCTATCATCATTAATTCGTGACTCTGCAAATGAAGCTTCCCCGAATTCAGCAACTTCCTTCACATCACATGGGAATCTATTTAATTCCAAGGGACTTAATTGGCATAGGTGATTCCCTTGGCAAAGTTGTTCAGACTCCATGTGATTGACCTGAATCTTCTGGTTTTCTTGCATCTCTTTACAGATCGGCCCCAGTTCTTCTTGACGTGGCTTCATTGGGGTTGCAGGAACCCAAGAACCCTCAATCTGGGATGCGTTTCCCGAAGAAATTGAAGTGATGTCCATTTCACGGTCTAGAACATGGTAATCTTTTTTTCCTTCCCTGTGTTTCAACTGTTTCTAGTTAGTAATTGTAATCAAAATTCTCAGGAATTCCCAATCTGCCTGCAGCTTCAGCTATCTGGCAACAAAACACAAAAAACACACATGAGATTAAAAAGCCCAAGAAAAATTCAGTACGAAGCCCCAATTTTAAGCCTTACACAATCAATTATTCTTTTAACACACCCTAATTCTACAAAATAACAACAATTAACTCCTTTAACCCGACAGATCTCTTAAAGAAACACATAAAGTGGCACTCTCGTGGTAAGTGCTGGTCAAATCATAAGGATCAACCAATTAAAAGGCAGTAAAACAAAATTAATATGATAAACGCATTGTGTGCATGGTGAATGCACTAAACAGATTAATTATATTGCAGTGACCTTCTACAAATTTTGTCCCAATTCACAGTTCATTTCATGGACATAAAGTAAATTAAAAAATAAAATTAATACCTCATGGCCGGAGATCTGATCTGAATTTAGTTTTACTGGACGGAAAATAAGCAGAACAGGTGAGAGCCTGAGAGGAAATAGGGAATCTAGTAACCAAAACTAGTAGACCCGTGGCTTTTTATCCTTAGAGAAGGACAGATAAGCTTCTGTGAACTAATGACTTTCCTTCCCGTCAAACCACGTAACTACCATATTAATAGTATCTTTTTAATTACTAGTATTAGTACTTAATTACTCGATTTATGTTATGTTTAATGTTTATTTACTGCTGATTTAGGGGTATTAATGTAAATACAAAGTCAAACGACTGAGTAGGCTTGTGAAGCGTCTATACAGGACCGAAACACGTGACTTGACACGAAGTGCTGTGGGTTTACGAGGATTGGAAGGAGGTGTGAATTGACTAATTTAGGATTTGGCGGTAATTGAAGACTAGGTTAGGTTTGCTTACGTGCACTGCGCTATGTAGATGTGGCTTTTGGCGGACTTTTCTGTGATGATTAACGAACCGTTATGACGTTGTTAGTCACGCCGTCAGTGGTCTTTGTGTTCGGTGACTGGCGCACCGTTTGCAAGAAGAGGTGGAACACCGTGATTACATCGGCGCCCTGACGGTAGTGGAAATGTCGAATATTATAGTAACTTTTACTTTTAGCCGGTGGGCGTCCACTTTCGCTCCAAAACAGCGAAAAGCGCGGTTCATGTACTTTCTATTCAAAAAAAATTAATATAAAATAATAATTTTTCAGTTATTTCAGTTATTATAGTTTGAAATGTCATCGTGGTGAATATTTTAAAATTATTTCAGGTCAGCGACCAGAGTGAGTTGCTCCGTATTAATGTATTATGAAAAATAAGTATTATTTAACGAATGCTTAAATAAACTTACTGTATGAACTATCTACAATAAGTTCTATTGAACTTAACTTTGACATAAGTAATATTATTTCATAAATTGTTAAATTTAATTAATAATTGTATAATACTTTAATTTTAAGTAATTTAATAATTAACTCATACATTTCAGCCCCAATATATTGGAATAAAATTTTGAGATCATAAGATTTTAAAGTTTATTATCACGAGCTATAATTCTCCCGTACTTAAATTAGAGTTTATTTTGCCCATTTTGCAGAATGTATTCGTCCTTCTATAAAGTTACTTATTTCAAATTGTGTTGTTTTAAATTTATTAATATTATTGATTTGTTTGATTACGCAAATTCATAAAAGTATGAATTTAACCTTTGCCGAATAGTAAATCACTGCTCCCGAGTTTGACTAAAAGACAACAAATCAAGTCGATTGATTAAATTAAATATATTGTTTATTTCCATGTGAAATAAGTATAATTGACTAATAATATTAATTAATCAAATAGTAAGTGAGTTTCGACTCAAAGAGGACTTAATTAAGCGCGTGTGTGTATTGATATATCTTGATTCGCTAAAATAATATGTTTGAATTAATTCATTAATCACATTCAATCGAACATAACTAGGTGAACCTACCCGAAATTTAACTGAGAAAAGTAGTTTTTTTTTTTTTTTTTTTTTTTTTTAAGTTGGTGGTGGTATTCTACAAAATTTACAAGTACATCAATATTTAATTATTTAATATTCAAATTTCACAATAATTATGTTAATGACATGATAATAATAAGTTCGAAATCTCACATGGTAAAAGTAACAAAACTCCATACCAGTAATCGTTAAAACTGGAACATAAGACTTTTTAATAATAAGCACTATTAGGACTAATACCTCATTAAAATAATTAAAATTTTTGTTAATGAGGTCTTAGTTTAATGTTTAAGAGTAAGACCCTCATATTTCTTATTTGTAAAAAATATCAAGTTTGAACTTTCCGCACACAACTTGTGAAGTTTTGTTCTCCCATCTTATGTGAGATTATCTTTCCAACATGGTATAACTATTGTCACCACCTACTCAAAAAAAGACTAATATATATATATATATATATTCCTAACTTTCAACCAAAATAAAGTTAATTAAGTATCAAAATGAAAGTATTACAATAATTCAATTATTTTTGCACCTATCTCATTTCACATAATAATTACAATAATATAATGGTTCACCTGTCTCATTTCTTTCTTAGCTGGCCAATTGAAGTTCATTCCATTCTCACCAATCAAATGCAATCAACGTTCTAAACATTCAAATTAAATTTCAATTATTTTTTGATTAGACGTTAGACAATCTTATGATATCATATACATTATTAGACGTTTAAAGTTTATTATTTATTATTTTTTATTTAATTAATATTCAATTAAAATTATCTATTTATATGTCTAATTCATATTTCTTAAAGAAATTGAATGAAATAAAATTTGACATACAAATTAAGTGGTGATTGGAATTAAATGTGTTGTTAGTCCTAAAATTTTGTTAAAAACTAGTAATAAAAAATAAATATTTAGTCATCTTGAAAAAATGTGGACTTTATCCATTCAATTATTACATTAATTTTCAACTTAAATTATGGTGCTAATTAATCATTTCATTACAATTATCATTTATTTTCAGTGTAAACATTTATTTTATTCTATTTTTGTAATAAGTGAAAATTAAATGCAACATAAAATTTAAGCCATTATTTAATCGTTGAAGTTTGCTTACCGACTTTAAAACACTTCATGCATCACAAGTTCTTTTTACATACCTAATTAAAAGGCTAGCTAGCTAATGTGATATCCCCGGGTTGGTAGCTGCAACCAACAATATATTGAATTCACATGCAGCTCACACACACAATTCAGACGCAAAAGAAGAAAGGTCACAAACAGGCGCAAGTGGGAGCACGCAGTCCGTCCGTCCTTTTACTGCTAATTTGATAGGGACCAAAGGTTGACGAGCAGCAGAAGAAAGAGAGCATGATTCAGTAATTTTAATAGTATTTAATTAAATAATTAATATTAAATAAATTTTTTATTTATTTATTTAAATCAAAAATTGATATGAATCAATGTATGAATTATTCAGGCGAGTTTTTTTCTTTTATTCATCATCAATTCTAAATAAATGTTGTTTAAAAATGTTATAGTTATAAAAATAAAATATATTTTAATAATCACACACAAATATTACGTAATAAAATATAATTTTATAAGTTTTGAGCAATTTTAAAAATATCTTTGGGAGAGATAGTATAAAGGAATAAACATATTAAAAAGTAATAAAATATAGAGCAAAGAGAGTATTATAAAATTTATTTTATTATTATATTCTGAAGCAAGATAATTATTCATTTTT
>JAUMHB010028250.1:0-22743 GCA_032359685.1 Pittosporum tobira | reverse complement strand
TACTCAATTCATAATAATAATTCACTCCATAATAATGAGAGATTACAATTCTTTAAATAGGAAAACCATAACTTAATGACCAAGTAAAATCATAATTTAAAAGGAACTAAATATCCTAATAATACTCTATTACCTTAAATAAAACTTTTAGAACAGTCACTTACTTAATATAAATAAAATATTTAACAAAATATAATAATTTATCTCTAAATAATATTGTCAGGATAGCTCTGATCTTTGGTCTCCTCCAAACCTGGTTTCCAGCTGGACATACGTCAGCAACAGGAGCAAGCAAACCTGAAACACGGGCAACACGAGGGAGTGTTCACTCGTTTCCCTCTCCGATACTTAAGTTAGCAAGGATAAAGATGAAGATCTGATTATCGAGTGGAAGAGGGAAGGGATTACCGGAGTATTTTTGTGGAGTTTGGAGTAAGTGTACTGTTTCGGTAAGTTTACCGGTGGATTGCAGAGTATAGGCTTTTGTGTGTTTGTAGTCATCGGAAAATAGAGTATCCAAAGTTCCGTTGCCCAAAGAATTCCCCCTTTCCTATGTGAAGGGGAGGGCATTTGTAGCCTCTATCTTGACCCGCAGCCCAATAACGTTGGCATGGTGCGCCTGTTGTGAGTTGACAGCAGGTATGGCGCGCCTCCTTTGAGTTAACAGGGCTGTAGGGTTAGGCGACTGATTTAACATCGTCTGGGAACTTACTTTATTGCTTTCGGCCCCTGGGCCCGAACCAAGCAGGGCCGGGCTTATTCGATGGGGCCGAGTGGATCCGCTGCCTAGGTAGGCCGAGGTCGAAGACAGTTTGAGAGCTCATGACGGTGAGGCCGATTGGCTGAGGTTTTTGCTTTTTGGGAGTCGAATGCTGGGGGCCAATCCTTCTTTAAGCGAGGCGGGTTGCCGAGCATTGAGAATGGTTGGCCGGATAAGCTGCTCTGTGGGGCAGGGTCGAGCCTTGAGGATGGCCGGTCGGATGTCATAGTGCCACGCGAGCGTTAGGCTGCCACGTGGGATGCTACGTTTTCCCTCACGCATGGGATGCCATGTTTTCCCTCACGCGTGGGATGCCACGTTTTCCCTAATTAGGGCCAAGATGAAAATCATAATCCTAATTTAGAACGATTCCTATCAAATATCATACAAAATTGAATAATAATAAATTATTTTTCATCTGCATCATTCTCCTCGCCATTGAAAAAAACTTGTCCATGAGTTTTATAATAAAACTGAATCAGAAACCACGATCAGAGAATTATAATCCAACAAAAGAGGTGTTCCAACCATATCGAAGCATGCTTTCTCAGCCTGATCGCCACTAGTTTTACCTTTTGGTCATCAGTCGCGTCCTTAATATCAAAGATCCACTCCACCGTATGCAACTAGTCGATAAACTCATCAGGATAAGTCTTACCCTCAAAGTCATGAATCTCAATGTTCGTCCCCAGATTATGAAAAGAAGGTTGTCCTATAGGTCAAAATCCCTGATTTTGCCCACAGATTAGAACCCCAAACCGATTCACGTCCCCTTCTTCGTCATCAGATAAGATCTCAAATTCTACTTCTTCGTCATGCGGAACGTCTAATCTTGACTAAGCAATTTGTTGCTCCAACTCTTGGATCTGCCTCTTCTATTCTTCAATCTCTATGTCTCGTAGGTCTCTCTGACGCGGTTGTTCGTTTTCTTCAGGAACGACTCCGCGTCTCCTATAAAGTATTATTAGGAGATTTAGTTCTTTTTAAATTAGAATTTTATTTGGTCGTTAAGTCATTATTTTTCGATTTAAAGAATTGTAATCTCTCATTATTATAGAGTGAATTATTATTATGAATTGAGTAAAACCTTATGGTTTTTATTTGTCTGCGGACATAAGCAATATCTACAGAGAGACCTCAAAATATAATGCGGTATGACTGATTTTCTACGGGAATAAGCAAATCTATCTTTTATATCTTTATATTTTTTTTCACAAATTCTATAAATTGTCTTACATCAGTTAGCATCAAAGCTCTAGATTGTTGTTGATCGATGGCTAACAGAATTGTGGTGGTCATAGTGGTAAGGGACATAGAGTCATTCCTAAAGACGACGAACAATAGCGTCAAAGAGACCTGTAAGACATAGAAATTGAAGAGCAGAAGAGACGGATTTAGCAGTTGGAACAACAACTTGCTCAGGCAAGATTAGACGTTCCATATGACGAAGGAGGAGGATCTGAGATCCCATATGATGATGTAGAGAAGGACGTGAATCCGTTTAGGGTTCTGACCCGTGGGCGAAATTAGGGATTTCGACCTAGAGGACAACCTTCTTTTCATAACATGGGGATGAAGATCAAGATTCCAGAATTCGAAGGTAAGACTCATCATGATGAGTTTATCGACTGGTTGTATACGATGGATAGGATCTTTGTTATTAAAGACCTAACCAATGACCAAAAGGTAAAACTAGTGGTGATTAGGCTGAGAAGGCATGCTTCAATATGGTTAGAACACCTCTTTTAATGGATAACAATTCTATGATCGTGGTTTCTAATTCTAAATTATTACAAAACTCGTGGACGAGTTTTTTTCAATGACGAGAAGAATGATGCAGATGAAAAATAATTTATTATTATTCAATATTGTATGATATTATTTAAATATAAATTATTATATTTTGTTAAGTATTTTATTTATATTAAATAAGTGACCGTTATAGAAGTTTTATTTAAGATAATAAAGTATTATTAGGAGATTTAGTTCCTTTTAAATTAGGATTTTTTACTTGGCCGTTAAGTCATAGTTTTCCTATTTAAATAATTATAATCTCTCATTATTATTGAGTGAATTATTATTAAGAATTGAGTAAAACCTTGTGATTTTTATTTGTCTGCAGACATGAGCGATCTCTGCGTAGAGACCACAAAACATACTGCAAGATGACTGATTTATTACGGGAATAAGCAAAATCTATCTTTTATATCTTTCTATTTTTTTTACCAATTCTATCAATTATCTTACATCAAAAGGCATAAAAATATACAGTCACACTCACTGACACACATATACACAATTCCCTTAGATAAATCAAAAGTTTTAAAATCAACAACTTTACAATTCCCTATATAATAATAATAATTATTATTATTATTATTATTATTTTAAAATAAAATAAAATAAAACAAATGTATTAGAAGTTGTTGTGAAATGAGAAACTAAATTATATTGAAATCGTTAACAACTTTTTCTCCTATACTAACTAATTTGAAATCAATTATAAAAAATGTAACATCTCAGCGCCCTTTGTCGGAGTTCTCACTATTTAAGAAGCTTGAATTCTAGTTCACATCGATCAGCAGAGGGGAAAGCTCATAAGAAAAGGTGAAACTGTGAAAATGACATTTTGTATATAAAGTAATGTACGGACACATAGAAGGTTTTTTTTTTTTTTTTTTCGCGCCATATAAGTAAATTATTGAATTTTTTATTGGATGTTATTTTTTTTTTTTTATTTTAAAAATTATTATAAAAAATATAAGTATATACAGGGTTTCATCCAATTATACCGTGGGATGAGAGTATTTAGATATCCCACATATGATCCATCATTCATGATTTTATCTCGACTATTAATTTTGATATCATTCGCTATTATTAATATTCTTGTCTTTCAAATAATTTCCATGATAATGCTAGAACAATCATTTATAAGATTTAATGATTTTTAAGAACATATTCATTTTTACTTAAAAAAATTATGTATTTTGTCCCCTCATTTGATTAGTAATAAAATTAATAACATATTGTAGTTTTGTTACATGGACCGTCCGTTGTTATAAATAGTAGATAACATGATTTCTAAGAACATATTCATTTTTACTTAAAAAAATATGTATCTTGTCCCCTCATTTGATTAGTAATAAAACTAATAGCATATTGTAGTTTTGTTACATGGACCGTCCGTTATTATAAATAGTAAATAACAAGTTTCCTTGTATGGGGACTATATTAATTTTATATACGGACCATTAATATTTAATATTAATTAATAATATAGATATAATATTATATAAGGACGGTCCCATGTCAAAACAATATAATAACTTTTGTGATCTCGACCATTAATTTTGATATTATCCAATGGTAGCATAAATATACTCAATTTATAATAATGTAATAATAATTAAATGTTGTAAATTTGTAAGTCCAGACTCAACTTTGTACAGGCCACAGGCCACAGACTTTTCCTTTTTTTTTTTTTTTTATTAATTTTGTGCACTTGATAAAGATAGATCACCGAAATAAGAGAAATCGATATTATAGTTAATTTCCTAAATATTTATCTAAAATTGCAAAAATTATTAAATAAAAAATAAAATGATCAAAGGCTTCTCATGGGATATTAGTAGTCCATAAATACATGAACATAACTACTAATTAAGGGAAGATAATCTATTATGTGTAAAAATTACCTTATGTGAAAGCAAAGTGAAAAGTTAAAATTTAATTGATATTCCTCGTGGCAAAATATATGTTACTTTGCTTCTTTTGTATTCAAAGGCACAAAATATTATCCTCTGTTTAATAAATCATTGGTCTTAAATTATATTTTTGTATAATTTTTAAATTTTGTACATGGCATAAATTTAAAACAAACTAAAGTTGATTAATTACTTGTGCTAGAAAATTAACTTTACAAATTCAACACATCTTAATAACAAATTTAAAAAATCACATATCTCATATATGAAATCAATTATAAAAATTTAATAATAATTATTATTATTACTGGACGAGCCGAGAACCAAATTGGTTTGGACGGATAAAATTTTGAACTGGACCAAAACAGCCCAACTTTTTTTTGACAGAAGACATTGACCCAAAATCTACCCATTTAATGAGCAGACCAGGCCATGCACCTAGGCCACATTTTGCCCAGTCTAGTTAAAACAACCCAAGCCTTCTGCTCCCTTATTTCTGGACTCCAATTTATAAAATTTTAATATTTAAAATTAATATAAATTTATTTAAACTTAAAGAGTGTTAAAACGGACCTCCTCTGTTCCTTCTAATTTTAAAATTCCAAATTGATATATAATTATTTAATTTTAAAGCACAACTAGAAGTTCATAAAAAGTTTATTTGATTTAATAACCCCAATTCAAAGTTATACTCATTTAGATTTAAACTCATTAAGGGCTCAAAAAGGTTTATATTTAAATTATTCATGCAAAAACTTCAAATTGATATATAATCGTTCAAATTTAAAGCACAGCCAGAGGTAATAGAAAGTTTATTTGAATTAATGACCCAAATTCAAATCTATACTCATTTAACCCTAAACTCATTAAAGGCTCCAAAACGTTAGTATTTTAAACTATTCATGCAAAAAATTTAATTCATCTTGTTTTAAATCTAATTAAAAAATTCGTTTAACTAAACAGGAGGACCAGTACTTCAACTCAAAAAACAAAATCCTCTACCTTGATCAGCTCAGCTCTTTTAACCCTATAGCTATCTATCATAGTACCATCATCACATACGCTATGCAAAGCTGCACACACCAAAGAATTAC
This sequence comes from Pittosporum tobira, assembly GCA_032359685.1. NCBI lineage: Eukaryota > Viridiplantae > Streptophyta > Magnoliopsida > Apiales > Pittosporaceae > Pittosporum > Pittosporum tobira. The sequence continues at coordinate 17,182 of JAUMHB010028250.1, read as the reverse complement.
AAAACCAATAAATTAAAACAGTAGAAAAAAAAAACATAAAAATGCAACCTCTTATATGTCAGCAAATAAATTGTTGTATCTCATAAAATTAAATTATCTAAAAGGGAGAACAATGCAAGAGATAGGTTTAGAATCGTTCCCATCCAACACCACCACAACTCCCTCTAAAACGCAACACACACATCAGTAAAACATCTAACTTTGCTACCAAAGCGACACCAATGGCCTAAGAAGACCTCTCAGGACCTAAAATATAATCAAAGCACAAAAACCAACCACTCAGTTTACAGTGAGATTTTTTTGTATTCTTGACCTACTTTGCATGATGTATTTAAAACAAAGCACACCGCAATATTAATCTGGAAATAACCAATATTCAACCTTTCTTGTTGCCACTCTCGTCCAGCTTAAGGGGGATAGTTCCAATAGTTAAGAAACCCCCAGCAGATTTTGCAAACCCATTAACTTCGATAGGTTCAGTATTAACAACAGTTGCTTTAGCCAGACTAGTTCCTTGTGCATTAGTCGGACTACCATCCGCAGGTTTCACGCCAACTGGCTTTGGGTTAACACTGAGTGAACCAATCTTCAATGTCCCAACATCTTCTGCCTTTTCATCTGTAGCTATAAATTTACCATTTTCTCCGGCAATGTTGGAGCTATTGACTTTTTTGTCCAACAAAACCTGCTCAGTGGAAGTTGAGGCATTCTTTCCGGAACTGCTTATGTCGTCGTGCTTGGTAATTTTCTCATCTTCGTTTGGTGGCAAGTCCATAACATCATTTAGCTTGCGTGGGGGTTCTACTACCAAAGGAATGAAATAAGGATTGTTCCCATAGGTTTTGATTAATAGCCTAGCTTTCTCTTCCTGCAGGAGCTTCTGACGATTCTCGTAGTACATGAAGTCATCAAGTAAAGACGTCTTCGACATGTGGTTTTTGAATACTTTAAGCATCTCCATACCTTTCTTATACTTTATCTGCAGAGAATACCAGAACATTAGTATAATATACACAAAAAATTACTAGTAACACAACATATATCTGCAGACTAGTTCAAATTCAAATTCCAGATGGCCAACAATGCCAATGCTATGTAAAGCAAACCAGAAGAGCTGTGTCACATTAACAACCTACAGATATATGGGTGTATGAAACCTACAGATATATGGGTGTATGAAAGTACAGTAAACTTCATTAGTTTTAACAATTGCTCTAAAATATTAATAAGATGTTAGAGATCGGCCACCTAATGTATCTGTGCTTTTAACAATTTACAACAAATCTTATGCTGCGTACAAGTTTTTTATAGTCATCATGGACATTGGACAATCAAGGTAAGGCTCAGCAAAATAGAGTTTGAATGGCTTTTGCACAATACTGTCGAATACCAGATTGAGGTATGAAACAGAATAGAATTCCAAGCATACAGAATTAGAAATAAGTACATAGTAACCAAACCTCTTGAGTATCTCTGCTGTTGGTTACTGGCTTGTTCTCATTGTTCTCCAATATGATGTGACGAACGCTAGGGTTGGGCACATCTTTAATGATGTGCCACTTGACCGGGAAGCTCCCGCACCATTTGTCTTGCTGCCAGAAATCCATATCTCTATGAAAATCTACTGGTCCAGTCATTTCAGCAACTCCGCAATATTGCCCACTTGCATTAACCTTTATTTGAAGGGAAGGGAGGGGTCCAATCAGCCAAGTGTACAAATAAAGGATGTAAAAAACAAATTTGATAAGACATGATGAACGGAATATGTACTTATTAATAAGCCAACAGATAGAATACAACTTACAGAGAAGAACAGGAATATAGGACAGCCTCCGGGTTCCCCTCCAGCTATTTTCTGAGTATCATCATAGGCAATATTAAGCTTCCTATTTCCATTAGTTGTAGATGACCACACATTATACTTGATACTCTTGTGCACATCATCTTCACTGTATGATTTGATAACAAAGAACTTGGCATTCACATAATCAACTGGAAAATCATCCTTGTTATACTGATCCGGATAAATAATTATGTTTCCTTGAGCATCCCTATCACCCGCCCTGTTAGTGTAGGCTTTTACACACAACTGGTTTTTCGATTTATTAATTCTAGGGCCTCGATTCTGTTCAGATAATGCATCAGGACTTCCATTTACATCATCTGAGGCTCTGCCAGCATGAATCTTGGTTCCGGCCTTATCCATCACAGGCCTCCCCTGTGCACTTGAGCCAAAGCTCGACAAGCCATTACCAGGAGGCAGGGTAACTTTTACTTGATTACGATTAGACCAAACCTTCCCATGCGAAACATCATTAACAGCTCGAGTACCTCTACCCTGTAGACAATTTAAGAAATCAATCCGAAGGATAAGTGATGCAAAAATATGAGAGACTATTATCTAAAAGTAGCAGAAGGCAACAAAAACCTGGAAAACATGTGATGTCCCATTGGAAGATCCACTAGAAGTTACACTTCCATGTGTCACATGCTGCTTGCTAGGTCCAGCACTAACCTTCGACCCTTCCGATCCTCTAGTGAAGGAACTAGTTCGATTGGAAGCAATTCTAGAAGGATTCAGGGTATATGCTGCAGATGCTGAAGAAAGGTTATGTTTCAAGCCTGGGCCATCAGCTCTATTAGTAAGTGATGCTGATGTATTGTTGAATGGTCCTACATTACTACTTGAGAGGATATCTGGGGTTGTTTGAACAACCATTGGGTAATAAGCAGGGGATGAGACGGCATTCTCGTATGAGGGAATGGAGTAGTATTGCTCTGACCCTGCATATGTGCCATCAACGCCGATCATAGCACCAGGAATATAAGGATTATATGGGTTATATGGAGACTCTGAATATCCATAGCAATATAAATAGGGAACACCATCAGTTTGCGCACCCTGGGGAAAAAAGAGGAAAAAAACAATTAAAGATACATAAAAACAAAAGCAATTACCAAAGGATACTGAATGAAACATTGTTTCGATAAAACGAAAATGTTATAACATATGTGTGTAATAACTCACCGGGTACTGAATTTCCTGACCATCCAATCCAAAAAATCTTTGGTGGTCATCCCAATTGCCTGGTGATTCCAATCCTAATCGAAAACAATCAGCAACTCAAAAATAATACAGCAGAAATCATAGCTGATATAGACAACAATAGATAGGAAAAATTACCTGTACATATGTAGCCATAGTTGGTGGCAGTAGGATAATATAATCCTTGCTGAACAGCAAGCTCAGGGGCTCCTTCGTTATACATAGCTTCAAATTGTTCAATAAGTTGGCTTGTTAAATAAGAGTTTGGCTCAGAACCTTGAATCTGAAAGACAAAATGACTGATTATTCGACCATCAAAACAATTGCAGATACACAAAACATAAATTTCATTATGCTAGGAGGTGTAAGAAAAGTTCTAATTCACTTGGGGAACATACATTCAAACACACAAAATAGATTTACCAGATATGCATCTGCATGTCCATGTTCAGGAACATTATAAACTTCCATCCCAGGACAGCCACAACTGTAACAGATGCAATATAGTCTAATCACAACCAGCATTTTAGCATAAAATTATTGGGGAAACTAAAAACTTCGAAAGAACAGCACAAGCACACAAACATATGGAAAACTGCTGTGCAGCATCATAAACAAAAATTGGAAGAGGCAAAACTTTCTTATCACAGTGGAGACACAGCCAAAACCAGATTATATAGCACACTATTATGTGCAAAGAATATCACTGCCTCTGCAGAGTATTGAATCCATTTGAGGTCATCTCAGATGCATATACATAAGTCAATGCAGACTTGAGATGAAGCATCATAAAAATTCACAAGAAAATAAATCTGTGATAACTCGACCAAGAAGTGAATCATAGGACAACTGGGAGAACATCAAAAATATAAAATCAAACACAAAAGTTTACTTAATTGCAGAAAAATGAAGGAATGAGCAATCAAATTCACTAAAAATAAACATAACAAAACACTTCAGAACATAACATTACCCCACCCCCACCCCAAGCCCCACAAAAGCCTCCAAAAAATAATGCAGTTGTTTTACAAGGACGCCAAAAAAATAATCTTAACCCTCAAAACACGTGCATCAAGCATTCAAACAACACAAATAAACTTTCTACTGTCAGGGAGGACAAAAAAAATGAGAAACAATGAGTGAAACACGACTGAACTATACAATCCAATCAATTCAACCAAGCATTGCCAACTCCAAGTAAAATACCTCTTCAATAAATATAACCTACCAAATACACAGAACTCGCGCACACATATATAAAAGGCTACATGTGATCATCAAATTTAAATCATTCAAATTCTCAAAAAATATTATGAAATTTAACAAGTAACAGAAGCAATCAGACCAAGGAATCAGAAAAAAGCACACACATTTCTCCTGTTTAAAAGTTTTTTTTTTTTTTTTGGGGGTACAAATTTCTGAGCTCACCTTACAAGGCTCAGCCCATATTAAAATTTATTACCCATATGTTAAAAAGTTTATCTAGAGATATATAAAGAAAAAATAAAGAATTCCCTAGATGTAATCAAAACCCTAAAAGAACACAAATCCATGCACAACCAATCAAACACTGATTTGAGCTAATTTTAATATGTAAAACAGAATAGCTAAACAAAAATAACAGATTGATAGAGAGAAAATAATTACCAAAGGAATGGTAGAACGATTTAAGCCATGGTTGACCCTTGAAGCGCAAAACTAGATGGCTTGAAGATAAAATTGAAGATTTCCTGAGCCATGTTTTGCTATATGCGACTGTCAAAACGAGACGGGCCTAATCAAGTCATTCAAACCCTAACCCTAGAAAAATAAAAAATAAAACGAAGAATGCGAGAGGGGAAATAGAAGAGAGAGAGAGGGGAGAAATAAAGATTCGCTGGCACAACCAGAAGCAAATTGGGCTTTGTTTTTGTTTTTGGGACTACTACTTTACTAGTTTTAAACAATTACGAGAGTATCCTCCAAGCAAACAGCGGATGACGCAAAACGGCGTCGGTAGGATGGTATTAGAGGGACGACGTCGTTTTATGTGCCGTTTCTGGAAATATCCAGACGAAGAACTTGGCCAGCTGGGCAAACATATATTGTGATCGTCAATGATTTGGATTTTAATTAATTCTCTCCTTGTTTGACTTAAAGAAAAGGACAAAATGTGGATGACATTTAAGGAAAATATATTTTTGATAGAAGTTTCCATTTTGAGTACGCGATTAAGAGGAAAATAAATCTATACAAGGTAATGAAAATAAAAGAAAACCTCCATTTAAAACAATCTGAAATCTGATTTTGTGGTGCAAACTAAAATTTATGCTCTTTTCATTTTACCTAATATAATTGTAAATAGAATTAAATAGGTCAGATTCGATTCTAAATTGCTCCATTAAAAGTTCGATTCGAGTTAGATTCAAACTTTTAACCAATAAATTATGAGCATATTTTAAAATTCGACTAATTATTTAAACTTTATTAAATTATTTTTTTATTAATACTCGATACAATTTGCTCGAAAACTTCAAATTACTCGGACTTAATTTGTACTTGTGTTCAGCGCTATTGTTAAACGAGTCATACACGAATTTTATTTCAAACTCGATAAATTATATAAATAAAATCTTAACAAATCATACTTGACTTATCTCATCTCTAATTTTAAGAAAATAAATACATTTTGATTTTATCATCAAATATATATATATATATATATAAACTTTATAATTATTTAGATGTCTGAGAGTATATCAATTTTATACGCCGGTTTTAAGTATTCAGTGAGGTATACATCATGTTATATGTATTACATGCATATTTTAATATACATATAACATACAACAATATGTACAACTTCTGTTTCACTATAATAAATGTTGTTATGTATTACTAATATTGTGTATTTTATAATATTAACAAGAAGATTATCCAATTATATAAATTAAAATTGGTTTAGGTTTCAAAATTTCTTGATATCTTTACGCTTGATATTTATAGCATCTTTTTAAAACAAGGATTATTTATTTAAAAAATCGATTTGCAAACTCTACAATTGTTTTATTTTGGCATAAAATAATCAATTTAAGAAAGAAATAACTCTTTATATTCTACCGCTGAATAAAACGTAAAGAAACCACACAAAAGAAAAAAGGGGTAGACTATTCTAAGAAGGGTTAAACCGTAAATAGCTATTTCATTAGAAAAATAAGAAAAAAAAAAACAAGTTACAAAATAATCTTTTAATTGTGCGTGCATGGTTCCGACACAATACTCAAATTCTTCCTCCTGATTTCGCTCCCTCGTTGGATAATTTTATTTAATTCATTAATTTGTCCTTACATTGAACAGTTAATTTAAATTTCGAATTCATTTCAAAAAAATAAACATAAATAATTTTGATATTTAATCAAAAGTCAACACAAATTCTTACGTGAAAAGTCAATTATCATAGCGAGTTCATCTTTATATGATCAAAATTATCATTTAAATATATAACATGATAGACGTGAAACGTTGAAAGCAAAATTTTAACTTGATTACAACTTTTGTAACAAATTTTGTATATTATGAATCTCTTAATTTGAAAATTAAGTTTAAAAGCAAAATACACAAAGTCCTCAATTTTCACCGTTAAAAAAAAAGGACTAAAAGACTGATTATTAGAAGGAAAATGAGTTTTCTTAGATAATACTTTTATATTAAACATAATTATTTCACCAAAATTAAATGACGATTAATGGAGAATACATCAAGACTGAATGTGAAAAAAGTTTAGGAAGACCATCTTTATCCAATCTTTTGGGTAAAGGCTGTCGTGGAACGAAACTAGTCGGAAAGTTCTTGTGGTTGGTAGCGAGTTTATGAGTCATCGACATGAATTTAGTGCTACCTCTAGTTTAAAATTAAAAATAATTATTTATTCTTAATGGGTTTTTAAATTTAAAATAAAATTTTATTTTAGTGCATAAAGTAGTATGATTTTTTAAGCTATTATTATAATAATGAAAAAAAATTGCAAGATTAAAAAAATAAATTTAATTTTTTATAGTATAAAATTTATAATCAAATATTTATTTTTAAAATATTTCTAATTTTAAAATAAAACACATTTTCCCTCCTCTCCCTCTCCCTCTCTCTCTCTCTCTCTCTCTCTCTTTCTGCTCTAACTTAACAGTTAAGGTTCAAATAAGAATAACAAAGAAATTTCCATTCGACTTCTTACTTGGTCATGCAACCCTGGAGCCTTATGCAATTTTTCTCTAGTCTCCGTTTGTGTACTTTTCATCTTCCAACGTCACAGAAAATATACAATTTCAATTACTCGTATCATTGAGATATTGAACCATAAAAGCAGTTTAAATATTTTTATTAGAGATTGCGGATGTTGGAGGAGAATTTAAGGTCTCATAATTTGAAATAAAATAATTTTAAGTTTTCAAAACTTTAAAGAACGATCAGTGCAATAGTGTATTTTACGATAAATTACATAAAACGACGTGATCTCATTTATCCGTATTAAATTGGATAAAATAGCATAAACTCTTATCCTATTTTCTACTATTATTATTCCTATTATCAACGTAACAAATATATCAAACCAATCATAATTCATTGGCGAGTACAACAAAAACTCGAACTATTATGTACAAAGTTCCTCCATTTGATAGGGTAACTAAGCTAAACAACATTGAAAAAAAAAAAAAAAAAAAAAAAGGAAATTTGGAAACTTTTAGGTGCGAACCGTACCAAGTGTAGAATGCATCAAAAACGGAAAGAAAAAAGTTGGCATGGTGTTTTTGGCTTGGAATTTTGGTATTTTAGAAAAAGGGAGGAATTAAGTTCTTCGCACACTTTGCTTATTTGTATTCGACGGAACAGAACCAGAATATAAATCTTTTTTCCCACCACTCCAACTGTTACCAAGTGCTTATTTATTAAGCTGCTACTTTTAGGGTTTGTTTGGTAGCTTATAATTTATATTTAATTTTTAATTTTTGTTAAAATTAAATTTAAATTGTGAATTTATTATTTTTTTAATTTATAGTTATCTTATTAAATATAATTTTTTTAATTATATTTAAATTTTATAATCTTTAAATGTTCAATAAATTAGTGATACCAAACAAAACACTTATTACTTTAGTGCTCCGTTTGTTACATGGAAAATATTTTCCAAAAAATATTTTTCAGATTCTCCAGTGTTTTGTATGTCAAGAAAAATTCAATCAACGGGAAATTATTTTCCAGTCAACAGAAAATTCATTTATTATTTCAGGAAAATGACTTACATATTTAAATCCGCAAGTCATTTTTCAGAAAGTAGTTCGAGTGTTGTCTCTTTTTATCATTTTTATGACACTTTTATTTAATCACTCTTATCATCTTTTTAATTAATTTATTTTTAAAATAAATATGTTTGTTTTTATTTTCTCAATATATACATAATTAATATTTTCATATTTAATTATTTATAATATATTTCCTAAATTTTAAATTTTCTTTATTCTTAAAAATCTTTAAAACCACTATCTTATTAAAATTTTCCTATAAAATATAAATATTCTTATTGTTAGATCATAGTATCAAGTTTTTACATACATACAAATAAATTTAAATTTTCATTATAAGAATTTAGCTTTAGCTTATTAAAAAAACCCAAATATACTTATATTAATTTAAAATAACATAATTATTAAATTTATTTTGAAAATAAAATATAAAAATACATTTTCAACCTCATTTTCAGGTTGACTATCAAACATAAAAAAAAAATCATTTTCTCATAAACTATTTTCTCAAAAAATATTTTACTAAAAAATATTTTCTAAAACACATTTTTTTTATATCAAACTGAGCCTAAATTTTGTCAATTGGGCCGTAAGTAGTCTGCAACTGTGACACGACTGAAGACATTGAAATTTGTCCACCGTTGTCAGATGTAAGACATGTTTGATATAACTTATTCAGGACAATTTAAAATTTATTTTATAATTAGAATAAATTATAAATTAAAAAAATATATATTAATCAACTTTTTCAAATAAGTTTACAGTATAAGTTATACTTAACCTACATATTTTTTTAAATTAATAAAAATAACTTATTTTAAGGTAATTAATTTTTAAAAATAAACTACAATAAATTTCAATAAATTGAAACAAACATACCATAGTCTCACTTGTCCCAAAGAGCAACCGATGCAATTTCTTGAATAGCTTAACGCATGTATTGAAATTTAGTAAATTTATATCAGTTTAAAATTTATAGTTTTAAGAATTAAAATTTAAAATTTACAAGTGAATTAATTTGTGGCAAGAGTGGAGTATATATTGTCACAAATAAACCAATGCACAATAATTTCGCGAACAGGTTATACGAAGAGGATATCCAAAACAATAATACATTGCATATCACAGCTAATTCGGTTAGCTTATAATTTATTTTAAATCTTTTAAATATTTCTTTAAATTTATCCGAAATTACAAGTTGAATATACCAATGTCTTTTAACTTATTTGACAAATCTGATTAATATACATTTTTAACAACTTATAATTTATTTAAATTAAAAAAAAAAATTTAACTATTTTAAAATGAGTTACAAATGGGACCTTAAACATCAAAGATATACGGAGTATGCCACACTAAAAGCTACAATGGACTCATTTAGGTGAAAATATGCAAAACTTAATACTATCTCGTTAGAAAAATAAAAACTAATTATTCTATTTTAATGACCTGTAAAATTAAAAATACATTTTTTTATATTAATACTATAAAATATTATGATAATTCTTTATTTACCATTTTATCATAAACACAAATAAAATCTTAAACTCATCTCTAAAAGAAATTATTTGGAGACGGAGGGCTTAAATTCTTTTCACTCAAAACAGAAAGTGAAGATGGGAAAAAAAAAAGACAACAAAAGAAAACAAAATCAAATCCTAGTCACTCAAATTTGGAGCAAGTGACATGCTTAAACCAATATACTAAAATAAAAGCTAATTTTTTCAAAGTGCTCGTATTAAAATTGTTTTAAGTTCCATAACAAGGGTTTCAAATAAGTATGACCACAACAAGATTTCAAAGAACGTAAAAAAAACAGTTGCCAGCACCAATTAACAATTGGAAACTAATAGAAAATCACAAAGAAAATAACGTAGAGGAGCTGCTGCACTACTTTCTAGAGTACCAAAAGATGAATACGGTAAGGGAGAACCACCACTACTGAAAAAGGCCTCCAAAGCCACCCCTTGGCTAACCTCTTCCATAATCCGTACTTTGCCTCCTGTAAACAAATCATATAGAACCTCAAGAAAAATTCCTGACAAGGAAGAATGGCCCAATCAAGCAAAAACTAGATATTGTCATACAACCATTCAAAGAAAAATTACTTGCCCAAAAAAAAAAGGATTCAAGAAAAATAGCAAAGTACATATATCACACCTCAAGGCTGAGCAGGTGGAACGGATGGGTCCAAGACACTCTTCCGGTGCTCCAGAGGAATGCTCTCAAACTGATGATGATTCACATGCTCAGTTCCAGGGAACACACTACTTTGTGTGCTTGGAGCTGTAAGAGATGGCCCCCTCGATTCAGGAGGGACAGTTGCAACTACAGGAACCGCAGCATCCATCTGATCAAATTTCGACTCACGTCGCCTCTCTCTTCTAGGGGGTGTTCGGCTACGGCTCCGGCTCCAGCTCCGACTGCGCCTTGGGCTCCGGCTGCGGCTGCGGCTCCAGCTCCGGCTCCGGCTCCTACTATAACTCCCGCTCCTGCTTCTGCCAGACCATGTTCGAACCCTTTCGGGACTGGGGCTATAACTTCTGCCCCTACTTCGATCTGTTCGGTTGTCAAAACGGCCACGACCGCCCCTTCCACGGCCACCATCTATCCTATTGTAACGATCATTTGGACCACCACGTTCATTCCTATCCCAGCCACCACCACCACCCCTAGACCCACCACGGCCACCAAAGTTGCCATCCCTCATTCCACCACGATCACCAAAGTTGCCATCTCTCATGCCACCACCACGGCCACCAAAGCCCCCGTCCCTCATGCCACCTCGGCCACCACCAAAGCCCCCATCCCTCATTCCACCACGACCACCAAAGCTGCCATCGCGCCCACCAAAGCTGCCACCGTGACCACCAAAATTGCCTTCACGGCCACCACGACCACCAAAACCACCATCACGGCCACCACGACCACCAGAATCAAAGCGCCCGGCGACAGCAGGATCTGGACGGATCATCCCACCACCACCCCGATCTCTGCTAAAGTTGGGCCCCCCACGCTCAGCTATTTGTCGTATCTCATCGGGCACGACTTGGTTAGCCCCCTCAAGGACTTTTACTAGCTCTGGTGCATGTTTCCAGTCCTGCTCGGAGAAGAAAGTGTATGCCACCCCTGTAGCCCCCGCCCTCCCAGTTCGTCCAATTCGGTGTACATAATCCTCCACTCCAGTAGGAAAGTCATAATTGACCACAACTCTGTGAATGACAAAAAATAAACAGTGATCAATGTTTGCAGAACCACTTGTCAAAATATGAATTGACATATTTGCTCCAAAAAGTATCTATTGAAAGAGGAAACATAGCATCACCTTATATCTTTAATGTCAAGCCCGCGTGCCGCAACGTCAGTCGCTACTAAAATTGGGCATTTTCCAGACCGGAATTCATTCAGCACCCAATCTCTATCAGCCTGAGATTTGTCTCCGTGGATTGCTGCTGCCCCAAAGTTACGACCGATATTATATGCAAGCGTGTCACACATCTTTTTTGTGGAACAGAATACAATGATCTTAGAACCCCGTTCTTGGGTTCTAAGGATATGCTCCAACCGCCTCTGCTTGTCAAATTGGGGGACTACTTCAACATACTGCGTGAATTATCATTATGTTACAAACAAATCTTACACAGAAATGTTTAGCAATGTAATGAATGTCATCAATAACGTATTAGTGTAAAGGGCATGGCTACCTGAGTGATGGACTTATTTGCCGCAAGTTCATCAACGTTACCAATGTTAACCTGAACAGGATTAACGAGGAGATCACTGGCTATTTTCCTCACTTCTTTAGGCCAGGTTGCTGTATACATCAGAGTTTGCCGGCGCGAAGGAACCTCGTTTACGATTTTCCGGATTTGAGGTTCAAAACCCATGTCCAACATGCGATCGGCCTCATCAAGAACAAGAAGGGACACTTGCCTGAAGTCGATTTTTTTCATTTCGAGGATGTCATTGAGCCGGCCAGGAGTCGCCACAACTATATCAACCCCACGATCAAGTTCTTTCAATTGAAGGCCCTTTTGGACTCCACCAAACAAACACTAAAATACCAACATTGAGGTAAAATGTTCATCAAACATAAAATCAAGAATTGATGAAGAAGCTTAAACATGGAAAAATGCAAAAGTCGAATACGCACCACACAAGAGATCCTAGAAGATCGGCCAAACTTGATGGCCTCGTCGTGTATTTGTGTAGCAAGTTCACGTGTTGGGGCTAACACCACCACCGTCGGACCAATCTGAGGATTGTTACGGCAATGTCTGAGAAGCATGAAGGCAGGAATAAGGTATCCCAATGTTTTACCAGATCCTGTCTTGGCAATTGCGACAATGTCCTTGTTCTGCAGTGCAATCGGCCATGTTTGGGCTTGAATAGGTGTAGGAGCAGAGAAACCAGCGGCATAAATCTGAAAAAGAATCTCAAATAATGAATACTAAGAAAATAATTATATAAGGTTAAACAATTCATAGCATGCTTAAGCATATATAAATCTCATATAAGAAAGAAATTATATCCATCCCCTAGTCCACTAAATATAGATAAAAGTAAAAAGAAAATGAAAAAAAATTAAAAGGAGTCGTAAAAACTAATGGGGGTATGCAGTTGCTTACTATAGCAACTTGAGGCAACAAAAAGGAGTAATTAAGACAAAATGAGGCGGAGCCAAGATAGAATCCCAGTCACATCAAATGTGATTTGGATGAAGGGCCAACCACCCAATCTAGAAGATGCCCAACTGTCCAATTTGCAGACTCCAAAATCGGAATAGTTGTTGCGTAAGCATGCGCATAACAGTGCTGCAGTGTACGACATATGCTCCTCCCTGGAGCAGATATCGCACCTGCGACAAGTGAGAACTCTTAAGCTTGCTTTAAGTATAAATTAAATTAGGGGATAAATATGAAAAATAAATTAAATGACCAAGTATTTTCCATCGTACAACCAAATATTTATAACAATCAGTTACAGTCAAGTGAAAGTACTTACCTCTCGCAGTAGCTCCGGAGGAAAGCCAGTGGCCTCAAATGACATGAATGGAGCTGGAACATTATCACCCTATACATTTTGATTCAAAAATCGGTCAGGCCCACATTGAAAAAACATACAACCAGTTTTGCAAGAGATTAACACAAAGGTGTACAGTGAACAATTTATGCCAACAATACATTCATACAGGGAAGAATATTATGAGAAGTTAAAATACGAACCGTTGCTGTTACTTCATGCTTCTGACGGTAAACTTCAGCAGCTGTTAGATTCATAGCATTTGGAGATCCCAAAATCATTGATGGAGGTCTGTTCAGAACATTGTGCGGAAATGGTGGACCACCCATGGCATGATTGTAGATGCCTTGTGAGGAAGGCCCAATATTAGGCCCACCAGGCTGAGCAGGTGATGCATTCTGGAGAGGGCCACCCATCCTCGGGCCCTAAGAAAGTAAAAGTAAATACTTTAATCACATAATATAATGCTAACTGATGACAAGTAAAAAACATATAAGTTAACAAACATGTCACATCAGAATTAGACAAATAATGCAAATGATTGATCAGACATTACATAAGGAGATATACCATGAAAGGAAAGGGATAGGAAACAACTATAACAAATAATAGCAGGAGCAACTGGTTGAAAACAGATGAGTAGACATTCATAGAACATACCATCTGATTTCTAGCCAATGGGATCGTAGCAAGCTTAGGCTGCTGAGGACCCATACTACGCACATCCTTGTTAGCACCAGAATGATGCTCGTTTCCAACTCTTCCAGGTGGCTGTTCTTCATAACCCATCTTTGATCCAGCAGCTGGAACATAGGACTGCTGGGCATGCATATATCCTGGGCCCATTTGATTTTGAAACCTGGGCCCGTGTTGCTGATAACCTAAATCCATACCACCTTGCATATGAGCAAAAGGAGGTGGCCCACCAAACTGTGTAGTTTGACCTTGCTGAACGCCCATCTGTGGCATTGGGTCAGAACTGGTTCCAGCTGGCGAATTTTGAGCAAATGGCAAGCCAGTTTGCTTAGCATGAGATGGAGAAAACCCAACTTGTTTTCCTTGTTGAAAATCAACATCGTCTCTGAGTGGGAATCCTGCTTTATGCTCTTGTTGGTATGCAAATTGTTGCCCGTGTGTTTGCTGAGTCTGCTGAGGCAAAACTTGCTGCTCCTGATGCCGCATATTCTGCTGATAAGCCATATACTGCATTTGTTGATGTGAATATTGGTAATCCTGTGGTTGACCCAATTGGTCGTTTTGATACTTCGGTGCCTGCTGTCCCATTTGCTGAGGCGCTTGATGTGCCGCCTGTGGTGTAATTTGGTTTGCTTGTTGGGGTGGCATCTTTTGGTATGGGAATGGGAACATTTGTTGGCTTGGCTGCTGCATCATTTGCGGCCTGAAATGCTGAGGTGCTACCTGACCATGTTGCTGCATGGCGGGTCCAGCTACTGATCCCTGCTGAGAAACCTGTGGCATTTGCTGTATATGCTGTTGATATAGCTGAGGAATTTCCCCTTGTTGTTCTTGCCCATGCTGAGCTGGAATGCCATTAGGCTGAGTCATTTGTGAGCCAGGTATTTGTGCCAGATTAGGTGTAGCGGGCAACGGAGGAGGACCAGATGGCAGGGGAGGAGGTAAGGCAGCAGGTTTTTCATACTGGGTGACGTTAGTTTCTGGATTCCAGTAGTATACTGCACTTCCATCAATTAAACACTTCCAGGGTTTTGGCAGACTTGGATCATCAGGTGCATAACGAGGACCAGCAGAGGCCGCTGCTTCCTCAGCAGTAGCCATACTTAATAATAATCTACAACCACGAAAAACAACAGATTAAAATATAACCCTATTACTGACTTCTTTTATACAAAATATCTCATTAACCAGGAAATCTACAAGAAAATATAAACTACCTGCACACACACACACATATATATATCTCTCTATACACAAACACACACACACACACAAAAAAAAACTCTTAGTTGATTCTGGCACAGAATGTATAATGTAACAACACTGTTACCAATTAAGTTAAATTTACTTAAATTCCTACCAAGTTACCAATCACAAAAATAAGTAAAGGGACTAATCCATAAATCTCTTGCATATTAGAAACACCCAAAATCTAGACACATTGGAAGGACCTACAGACGCAACTTGCTGTGCAGATTGCTAAATATGACATGCAAAGCTTTTAAATTGAAAACAAAAACCTATGAAGCCAAATTTAATTCAATTCCTATAGGATCTTACACTTATCGGATTTTAAGTACCAAATTACTAACCACAAAAATAAGTATATGAAGACATATTAGAAGAACCAATAAACTAATCTTCGTAAGCAGATTGTTAATTACTAGACGTGAAAAGCTTAAAGGAGTCAACTTCATAACAATCAAGGTACAATTTTTCTTACGTTTTGAAGAAATCGAGCTTGCTGATGTCTCCGTTGCTTTCGTCTGATCTGTTTGGTCAAATTGAGGGTGCCGTAAAACCCTAATCTCACAACTTACGTGAGACAGGGAGAGAGAGGTCCAGCGAGCTGAATCCTCGATGAATATAAAGAAATAAAGTTCGGTGAAATTTTTAGCACCGTTTTTATGCTTTAGGGCTCAAGCCTAAGGAGTGGTAAGTTTATGGATCCGAAGGCCCAGGATTGAATTTGGAGACCGTCCTTTGATGTTTTAGCCTTCGTGGGCTCGAGTGATCCACAATTAGTTCGGTTATCTCAGTAGATTTACTGTTTTATCTTTTTAGTTGCTGTATTCAGAGATTAAAAAAATTCAAATGTAATAAGTTAATATATTTAATAAATTAAATTTAAATTTAAAAAATTAAATTTTAAATTTAAATTTAATTTCAATAACATATTAAAATTAAATTTAAGATGTGAATGTTATTACTAAACAAAAACTTAAATTTTAATTTTAATTCTATACTTGTGCAGCACTTTCCAAAAGAGAGATTAATTAAATATCTAATTATTGCTTTATCCATTAAATATCATGATCTGGCATGGTCAGTAACTGAGTATCAATAATTAGTTAAATGGTCTTTTTTAAAAGCTACAAAAGTAAGATGCTAACATATACTTGTATCAGGACGTATTTCAAACATCTATACGGGCGTTAATTAAATGAATAACATATATGTAAATACTAAATAATAGTAGTAACAAAATAATCGGAACACGAGCTGCACTCACGTAATTTAATATAAAATAAAAATTTTAATGCGTAAAATTAAGGAAATAACTAAGGTATAGCAGACTCAATTTGTTGTACCTATATAGCCAATTGAATAATGATCGTTGGATTTGAGTGAAATTAATCTCCTTCGGCTTTTAAAGTCAAAATTGATTTTCAGTCATTTTTCATATACATTAGCACTCTAAAATTAGAATATTGAAACATTTACACTCCATTTGTAAGTTTTGAGGCAAAGAAAAAAAAATAATAGAAAAGAAAAAAAAAATTATAAATTTTCTTTTCTTGTGTTTGTGAGTTTGTAACAGAAAACTGAATAATTTGTTTTTTCGTGTTTGTGAGTTGAAAAAAAAAATGACATGTTACCATTTTACCCTTCTTCAATTTATTGAATTTTGTTTGTAAGTTTGGATATAAAGGAAAATGACATAAAACTAATTAAAACAAGAAATATTATAAATAAATAATATTTTTTATTTTTTATTTTTAATACTTATTCAATTTAAAAATATAAATAAATAATGTATTTGTATTTATAATTAAATAATATATTATATTATATTTTTATTTACAAATAAATAAAATATTATAAATAAATAATATATTTTTATTTTTATTTTTAAATATTA
>JAUMHB010028249.1:12631-43696 GCA_032359685.1 Pittosporum tobira | reverse complement strand
TTAACGTTGACATTCTTTTTGTCGGAAACCAAATTTTATTTAGTACTTCAAAATATTAAAAATACAGGGTTCTTACAATAAAAGTACGAGTTAAGGGACATAATTGTATTAAATTGATAAAGTATTGAACTAAAAAAATTTAATTTGTGCTTTATATATATATATATATAGATTTAAATTTAAAACTATTTTATTTAAAATTTAAAAATAATAATTCTTTATATGTAGTAATGTGGTAATAGTTTAGACTTTAGAATCCGGTCCCGACCACGGTCTCTGTCTCTGTCATCGGGTATCAACATAACGGTCAAGTTCCCGGGCGGCGTTACCTTTGAATTTCTCATTCGTTGCCCGTCCATTTTCTATGCATTCCGCTATATCTTGATTTCTTTATTTATCGTTGTGTTTTCCCAAATTTGCCCTTGCTTACCTTTTTTTTTTTTCTTCAAAAAAATGGTGACAAAATGTGTACTTTGTTCATTTCTGATTGACTTCTTCTACCCCGGATGCGGTAAGTCGGTAACAATATTTTCTAAAGATAAAAAGATCACATGAACTTTGGTCCAAATTATTGTATGCCATTCATCTTTTAATAAATTTTATTAGTCTAAATAATTGAATTAATTTTATTTATCTCCATGATTTGATACTCAAACATATGAGTTATCTCTCCATCATTATAACCAAAATCAATTCAAAATTTGAATTACTTAAGTATTTAACCAAGAGTCAATACAAAACGTGAAAAAAATCATTATTACATATATTTTGTGAAAGAAAGAGTAATATTTTATGTTTAGCTAGATGTGCAATATTTTATTTTGTGTATGTGACATGGATTTTAAAACATAAAAATTTATTAATATTCTCTAATATTTTAAATTCAATTGATAAACACAATATGTGAATACAAGTAAAATATAAATTAAATATAATACTCATATTTAAGTATCTTTTTGATGAATTTTAAAATCCTTAACACGAAAACAAAAATAAAGTGTTGCAAATGTTGTGGAATAAAATTTAACATTCCATATGTTTTAAAATCAAATATAATTTTAAGAAAATAACATTTTTTTTTAATTTCTATATAAAAAGAAAGTATTTTAAAAAATACTTTTTTGGAGATCTTGTCAATTTTTTTTTATATATGATAAAATATTAAATTAAAAATATCATAACATCTTACGGTACTATAATAGAAACTTATTTATAATTTCAAAACATATAAAAGAATAATTATTTTAATTTTAAAACTGATGTAGTACTAAAAAAGTTATAATAAAAAACTATAACAATTTTTTTTGGATGAAAAGAATATTTTATTAGATAATTTTTTTTTTATATCTGGTAAAGTACAACAAAATTAGCAACCAAATGTCTTGAAATTTGATGCATGTAATCTATTATTTATCTTGCAAAAAACGAAATATATTTTAATTTTCTTATCACTCTGTCAAATTCCAAAATCCATCATTTAAGTTTTTATAAATTCAATCAAAAATATCAAGCTGGTTACTCTTAAAATTTAAGCGAGCCATATATTTTTAATTTATATTATAAAAATTTAAGTTTCTTAAAGTTGGGACAGTGAGTTAATTAATTAATTGGACATCAATTTAACTCAAATATTCAATCCAATGGGTAAATAACTCAAATATTGAAGGGTTAATCTGGGGAAATAAGTAATAGGTGGAAGGTCATAGGGCCATAGGGGCAATACGGGAAGAATACAAAAGCAGCCAGGTATGCAAAAGGCAAGAATCCAGTTGGACGTCAGATTAATTAATTAATTTAAAAAATATTATAATTAATCATCATTACGAATACAATTCCTACTAATTAGCGACGAGTAATTTTTTCTTTAAAAGATGAAACCGAAGAACACGAACAATGATAACTTGCTTAAAACATCACATTCCCTTGCGGAGACTGGCCGTTCACTCGTCTCCCTGGCATGGCCGACGAGCTACAACAGTTCCTTACATCATCGTTTAGGGCTCCAATTATTTTCCGGATCTATCAAAGTCCGACTTGAATGTACAAATTTGAGGTGGTGTAATGGCCGGCGGTAAGGGAGTGATTGAGAAGGTATGGAGAATTGCTCGGACAATGTATTTCATGGTGGCGATGGTGGCGTCGCTTCTGGTTATGTGTCTTCCATTATTGGTCGCAATAGGAGATGTAATGGTGCCATGTCTCTTAATTTCAAGCTTTACTTGCGTGAGTTGTCACAGCTTCAATGAGCATCTCCACAGATACTCTTTCAAGTCTTCCTTGACTGATATACCCCTCGTTTCCATCATCAGATCCCTTGTTATCGCCTGTATGTATATTAATTTGTTTTCTAATCATTGTTCAAGTATAATATATAACGTTGATGATTTGTTACTATTGCAAGTAGCTGAGAAATTGATGTAATGTTACAGGTGTTTATACAATGTGTGATGGGCCTGGTCTCTCACACGGGCCATATTTAGGAACTGTAGCACTATCTTCCTTTGTTTCAGTCGTGCTTCTTTCGGTTAAGGTTTGTGTTTTCTCTGTCAATTCTCAAATTGAGGCCGAGGCTTCTTCATCTTCACTTTCAAAGAAGATACTTCATTTGAAGAAGTCGTGGGGGATGCCTGTCTTGTTTCTCTCGTCCGTAGTATTTGCTCTTGGGCATATTGTTATTGCTTACCGGACAAGCTGCAGAGCAAGGAGGAAACTATTGTTTCACCGGGTTGATCCTGAATCAGTAAGCTCCAACGGACTTGTTTTCCTTTTTGAAAATGGAGAGACTATAGTTTTTTATATTATGTATGTAAACATGACCTTGGAAGCACATATATCCCTCAGATAGATTAACTTTTGTTTGAATTTACCTAATTGTTTTCAGATAAAACCTATATTAGCAGAAGTGCATGTGTTCATTTTCTAATTAGTTGCTGTCATAGGTTGAATGTTCATGGTTTCGTTCTTAGGGCGGTCTGTTTGCTCAACCTTCATACTTTCCTGATTGCATTTTTCAATACCTTGTATGATATTCAATAACTTGCAAATATGCGTGGGTGTTTTTTATCCATATGATTTAATCTATGTTCTTATTAGTCTCTGTAATAATTGCAGGCTCTTCCCTGTAAAATTGTATTTTCTGGCTACCAGAAGGTTCCACGTTCCCCCACTCCTGTTGCAGGGAAGCTACCAAAAAGCAACAGTGAAATGAAGCGAAAGCCTGAAGGAATTACTCATGATGAAGGGGAACTCCCAGTTAGATTGCTAGCTGATACTGATAGCTTATTTATGGCTTGCCAAGGACTTACCCTTCACTACAAGCTTAGCTTGTCTGCTGCACCTTCTCGTTCTTTATCCTCTACAACCTTTATTGATAGGCCATCATTGAATGGATTTTCGAAAGGCCAGTATCGTATTCACAGGAGTTTTAGTAGTCAATTCCACACCTCCTCTCTCCATAGGCCATTATTAGATGGGCGTACTTCTCCTGTATGTGAAGAAATTCCAGTTTTGAGTCTGGATGAAACTGATGATTATGGATTGTGCTCTGCAACACTGGGGCAAGATCTGGAAGCAAATGGTCAATTTGGTATTGTTTTAGTGCATGGATTTGGAGGAGGAGTTTTCTCATGGAGGCATGTGATGGGTGTCCTGGCTCGGCAAGTTGGTTGTACTGTTGTTGCTTTTGATCGTCCCGGATGGGGATTAACGTCAAGGCCCCGACAACAAGATTGGGAAGCAAATCATTTGCCTAATCCATACAAGCTTGAAAGTCAGGTAATTGCCCACACATATTTTTGTGGTAATTGTGCGTGCCAATTTGATTGAACCGCCTAATGTCAATCACTATAACAACCATCTTCCAAGTCCCATCTCTTGGGTCTGATAAATTATTCAAATGATAGATAACTGAAGGGGGTAAATGAATAGAGATGAGAAAGAAACGCACAGATAAACAGAAGATTGTACTTGTTCGGTATGATACATATCTGGATTGGTTATAAATGCATTTACGGATAAATTCTTAAGAAAATTCTCTGTGACGTGATTTTCTTGTATTTTTTTCTGTTCTTTCTTAGTTATTATCATATTTTCCCTTCACTAGTCTGTCTTCATAGAGTTAACTATGAAAGGTGGTCACGTTACTGTGTTGTTACATTCATTTCATACCACATTCTTTTAGGAGCTGTTCTATCTTTTGTCCTTAGCGCCCATTTTTCCTTAAAAAGAAACTAGAATTGTTTCAAAAGCAGTTCATTTAATTTCTTGTGCATATCAGATTTTGCTAAATTGATATCTCTGGTTATATGTTCTTCCTGTCCTACATTTTGTACTAATACTTTCCTTTATGTGAGGATTCTTGTCTGAACTATGTATTACTGTTTCTTTTCCAGGTTGACCTTCTTCTCTCTTTTTGTTCGGATATGGGGTTTTCTTCTGTAGTTCTTGTTGGTCATGATGATGGTGGCCTGCTTGCATTAAAAGCTGCACAACGACTGCGGTCATCAGCTGTTTCTGTCAATGTGAGTAACTACTCACTTATTGAATAACTGTCAATACTAATACTGTGTAGCTAAGCTTTATTGTAATTTTCTGTCTCAGTTCTATTGTCTTGAGATATACTATGAGATAATGCGTTAAAACAAGTTCCGATTTATAGTCTGTATCTCTGTGTTGAATTGTTGATTAATGCAAACGGGATTGAACATTATAATAGTGAAGTATATCAGTTTAGAATAAAGAAATTTTGTTGGTAGAAAGAAATTTGTGTTGTATAAGTGGACAATGGACTAAAGATTCATTATGCAGGTTGAAATCATGGGGGTGGTATTGCTGAATGTAAGCTTGTCAAGAGAAGTGGTTCCTGCCTTTGCTAGAATACTCTTGCGCACTTCTCTTGGAAAAAAGCATCTGGTTCGTCCTCTACTTCGGACAGAAATTACACAAGTGGTCAATCGGCGTGCTTGGTATGATTCTACCAAGCTAACAACAGAAATCACAAGTCTCTATAAGGTATGCCTATTCACCATTGAAACCATAGTATATTTGTTTCAGCATATTTATTGTCGTCAATTTGCAAGATCTTTGACCTTGTTAGAAATTAGAATACCGTTCACACAGACAGAAAATGTAATTTCGAACTACGTATCTTTGGTTTAGCTCTGTTGCAGTCTCTTAAGAATTTAAATCGTAGAGGCTCTTTAAATTAATAAACAGTACCTTTACCTCTTACAAGATACGAGTAGCTTAATAGTTCGTTAATTGGAGACTTTGGCATATGACTTAGCTAAAGCACTACTGCTTTGAGTGATTATGCTGTATAAGAGTTTTATAGGAGTTTTTCTTTGATTATCTGAAAACCAAGAAATCCATAT
The DNA here is from genome assembly GCA_032359685.1 of Pittosporum tobira. Taxonomy (NCBI): domain Eukaryota; kingdom Viridiplantae; phylum Streptophyta; class Magnoliopsida; order Apiales; family Pittosporaceae; genus Pittosporum; species Pittosporum tobira. The sequence continues at coordinate 38,324 of JAUMHB010028249.1, read as the reverse complement.
TTTGGTTCCAATCCCAATAGGCCCATACTTGAGGCCAAAATTACTATACATATTAAAAAAAACTTATCAATAAATATTTGATAATAAAAAATATTACAAGTGGAGCTTTTGGACTTTCCTGTGAAACTCTTTCGCAAAAGGCACTCATGCGATAATCGCAAAAGGCATTTTCAGGCTCTCCTGTGAATTTAGTTTACTATTTAGGGGATTTTGCTTTAGGAGCCTAGTTTAATCATTTTTCTAGGTGAAGGATCACTGTATAGGGCAGGGAATTGGCTGCTATTGTATATTTTGCTTGTACCTGGGTAGTGCTCTTACTGATATTTTTTTTTAAAAGAAAAATTGGATAAGAATGGCAAATAGTTTTCGAGACCGAAGCAGTTTTGTGTACGAAAAGCCACCTTTATTTTCTCCTACACAAGTTTTGAAAGCTTGATCTACACGATCTCTCTTGATTCTTCTCTACTGACATTTGTACTCATCTATATTATTATGAAAATTTAGTATTTTAAACAATCCAATTGTTTCATTGCACTTTGTTCAGGCCCCATTGTGCATAGAAGGTTGGGATGAAGCACTCCATGAGATAGGTAGACTATCATTTGAAACTATCCTCTCGCGACAAAATGCAGATTCTTTACTTAAAGCAGTTGAAGACATCCCAGTTTTAGTAATCACAGGAGCTGAAGATGCTCTTGTCCATTTAAAATCTGTCCAAGCTATGGCTTCCAAACTTATAAATTCTGTTAGTATTCTTATCACCATCGTTCAAATTAGCATAAATGATGTTGAAAATTCGAGCAATCCACTTCTCTTTACATGGTTTAACCAGTTGTAGGTTCAAGAGGAAGTCTCAGACTTCCAGTCTGTTTCATCTGAATCTTTTTAATACTTTTTCTGTTTCAAAATTTGAAATACTTTTTTAATAAAAAATAGATACATTTTTTTCATAAAAAGAACGTGTTTTTAAAACAATTTTTTTTTAGAAATGGTGTAAAAATTCATCTCTATCTAAAGTGAAATGATATACTCCTATTAATAATATCATGGTTTTTTATTGTATTAAAATAGAAATCTATCTCTAATTTTGGAATGTACCAAAAAAGAGTACTTGTCTCTAATTTTGAAACGGAGGTAGTATATTGAATGCAAAGAATTAATTAAATTACACTTTATGTTTAATCTTGAATTTACTTGTTGCCGTGCAGAGACTGGTCGCAATATCTGGTTGTGGCCATCTTCCACACGAGGAATGCCCTAAGGCGTTACTCGCAGCTATATTCCCCTTCATAAGCATACTCCTGAATTCACAAGATTTGCAAAAGTAATAGGTGCATTTGTTATTTATTACTTACAAATAGGTTTATTTATTTTAGGGTAAAATAGATCGGTTTGGAGATTCCTCTCTACTGTAATTTTTCTTTTAATATCAACATCTTTGTACATTTTTGTTGGAAAATGGAAACGTCTGAAGCATGCTTGTAGCACAACAATTTTCTTGCCCCTTCCTTTATTTTAATTGCTGCCGCGTTGTAAGGATATGGGATGGTCCGGGCTTCGGCCCATTATCCAAGCCACCAAATGAGCCATGTGGCCTATGCAGTACGGTCAATTATCATTTTTGGGACACCATACTTGAGTGCCGAATTTGAACTTAAAAAAATAAAATTATTTATCTAAACAATTTAAGTTCTAACTTAACTTGACTGACAATCTCGGTTCGCTTAACACTCTTGGATCCACCCAACTATCTGTTAACAAGATGAATCTCTATTATTCTAGAGAATCCATCAGTGGAGGCAAGGAAATATGGAGAGGAAGAGAAAGGAAGCTATTGGAGAAAATAACCGTATTGAATGAATTAAACTTCTAACAACCATCCTTTATACTTGCAGTAAACTGCTAAGAAACATAAAATATTACTAAATTACAATTCTATCCTTCTCTATATTTACAAAATTGACTTTACCAATTTGTAACAGTCTCGCACATGTGACTTGAAATGCTGAGGTAAGAAAGTCAAACCAACATTGACTTGACGTGTAAAAGTTTCCGTTTCTGTGCGGTGTTGCTTATCTTTAATACCCTCCCCACAAGTTGATGGGGGGGACTTGTGTCAAAAATGCCAATGAAGAGTACGACCAAGAGACTTGGTGAAAATATCAGCTAAACTGTAATTTTGTGGAAACATGATTGGGCAAGATTAAGCCTCTTTGAACTTTTTCCCGAATAAAATGGTAATCCAATTCAATGTGTTTCGTATGAACAAGATTAAAAGCCAAATTTATTGCAGAGGAATTATCACAAAAAACAGGGACTGGTGACGAAGAAGAAACCTGGAAACCCTTGAGTAAAGCTTGAAGCCATAGAACTTCACAAGCAGAATTAGCAAGGGACCTGTACTCTGCTTCAGTGGAGGATCTAGAAACCACATGTTGCTTTTTGGAAGACCAAGATACAAGAGCAGAACCTAACAACATGCAATAGCCACTAACAGATCGACCAGTCAATCGACAAGCATCCCAATCACTGTCACAATATGCTTCTAACTGAAGATTGTTTGTGCTAGGAAAATATAAACCTTGGCCAGGAGACAACTTGATATATTGAAGGATTCTGTGTGCAGCCTGGAGATGAGGAAATCTTGGTTTCTGCATAAATTGGCTTAAAGTCCGGACGGTAAAGGATAAATCTGGCCTGATGATAGTCAGGTATAACACACGGCCAATCAATTTGTCTATAAGCAAAAGGATCAGGAAGTAAATTACCATCAGTAAATCTCTTCACGACTCCATACCGAACTCAAAAAAGGAAATTTAATAGATACCTGAAATCTCTTTGAAGCTCCCTGAGTGCTTGACCAAATCAAAGAGGCTTTATCAAGACACACTCCATTTGAGTAAGAGTCAAAAACGAGTCGAATTAAGTCGAACATGACTTGTTCATATTTTAGTCGTATAATTTTGTCCACGAATTCGAATTGAGCTCGAGTAGTTTGAAATCTTCGAGTAAGTTATATCGAATATCAATAGAAAAAAATAATTTAATAAGGTTCAAATAAATTAATCGAACTTTAATGTATGCTCGTATTATACTCATTAATATTTTAAATCAAATTCAAATTAATTTTTTTACGGAATAATCTCGAATCAACTTTTGATTCAACTTTTAACCTTAACTTTGAGCGACCGGCTTAAATTCGCAACTACGGACTAGGCGGTCAAAGATATAAAGACCGACCCAAACCTAAATTGGTGAATTGTATTTTCAACCTTGCCACGTTGATAACCTTAAGTTTGAGCGACCGACTTAAATTGGTAGCTACGCACTAGGTGGTCAAAGATATAAAGACCGACCCAAACCTAAATTGGTGAATTGTATTTTCAACCTTGCCACGTTGATAATCTTAACTTTGAGCGACCAACTTAAATTGGCAACTACGTACTAGGTGGTCAAAGATATAAAGAACGACCCAAACCTAAATTGGTGAAAATTGTATTTTCAACCTTGCCACGTTGATGAAATTGAGTCCAGAAGAAAAAGTTACAGACACACTATAATATAGTTCTAATGTTGTGTTTAATTTACTATTCTTTTTGAAATACGAATGAAATAAAATTTAATTAAAAAAATAGGTTTAAGGATGAATTTTTAGTGTTCGTTTGATAACTGTTTTTGTTTTTAGATTTGCCTTCATTTTTCTTAAAAATAGTATCAGAAAACGTTGTTTACCAACTATTTATGTTTCCAAAAAAAAAAAACAAAAGTGAAAGCAAAATCAACTTTAGTAGCAAAAAAGTGAAAACACCGAAAACATGCTTCATCAATTTTGGTTAATCAGGTCTAACTATCAAATCCTATTAATAGCATAAAATTTATTTTTTCATAAGTCGACAATCATTTATTTTTTACATATTTTAAAATAAAATTATATATATATAAACAACCTTTGCGATACATTAATAAAATATTTATGTCTTTCAGTATGCCATTTTATTGTAGCTATACCAAACTTATATAGTATATTGATAAAATTTGATATTTTTAGTAAAAATATAAAATTTAAACTTCATATTGGATACAAATTATTCAATTTAAGTATAGACAATTATAATTATTGTAAATTAAATACAAATGACTTCTTATGACATTTAGTGATTTATAAAATTATCATTTTAATTTTTTGATTAGTATATTTTAAAAACTTATCAACAATATATTTTTATTTAAATATTATAACATTTATTACTACAAAATACCTTAAACATCTATTTTAATATTTTAAAAGTCTTTTAAATTTATATTATCCAAACATTATTTTAACTTATGAAATATTTTTTTCCCCAAATTGAAGTATGCAAGTTAAATGGGTGAATTTTCAAAAGCATTTGTTATTATAAAAATAGGTGATAAATTTGTTTTATTCGACTCCTATAATTTATCACAACAAAAGTTTCATGTTAAGTTGAAGTTATAAACACAACTCTTTGGATATATATTTAACTTATTAGACAAATATTTTTGTTGAGTTTGAATTTTATAAATTTTAAAAATTGCACAAATTAACTATTAAACAAGCACTAAAATTATTTAATAAGTAATATACTTTTAATTACGTTCGGGTATACTTGGTTTATTTTTGGAGTGGAAATGTAGTTTATTTGGTTCATAACTTCATATGTGCCGCACCAAATAATTGGCTTCATATGCACAAGCAGAGAAGTAATTACTACTCTTGTGATTTTATTAATAATAATAGCTAACAATTTTGATCAGTCTTTTAAATGAATTTATTTAATAGAAAAAAACTTAATTTTAAAGTAGACATTCTGGTATTAATTACTGATTATTTAAAAATTAATTAATCCGTTAGAATTTTGTCCAAATTTACTTGACCCAAACACTCTATGCCTTTAGAAAAAATTTGAAAACACTAATTTGACAAAGTCTGTGTCCATTAGCATGAAATCGGAAACGGAGAGAATGGATAACACGCGAGGAAAGGGAGAGTGCCACTCTCCTGTCCTCCCATCCCACTTCTCTTTTACTTAACTGCATCAGACGTTTATAGCAGTATTGCGCACAGACCGTCTCTATCATGTACGGTCCTCTCAGAATAAGCTACTACTAGAGTGGACACGGTGCGCAGTCTAGCAAAATCGGATTCCCATTTCCCCTGTTTTGTCTTTTTTTGCTGAGAACGTAGAAAAATAATAATAAAAATAAGGACAATATTAAAAAAATAATAATTTAATATTGAACATGTTCAAAAAATGATTTCATCCGTTTCATAAAAATTATAATATATATATTTTTTAAATGTCTCATAAAAATTATAATTTTTTTTTTGAAAAATTTAATAATATAAATTGTTTAAATTATATTTATTTGATCTACCAATTCAATTATTATTTTCTTATTAAAAATTATAATATTATATTATATTATACCATTTCAATTATTATACTTTTTAAAATTATAATATTATTATTTTAATTACTATTATTTTCTTAAAATTATAACATCAAATAAAATTTTTAAATTCCGTAAAAATTTAAAATATAACGATATAAATAAAACGAAAAAAGTACAAATTTATATAAATTAATAATTTTTTTTAATGAACTTTTGAATCATATACTCCGTCTGTCATAAAAAAAAAAGAAATCCAAATATATTTTTCATCGTCCCAAAAAGAATGATTTAATCTATAATTTTTAATTTATAATTATTTTTTTATTCTCATTTTATGTTAAATTAATTTTTTTTTTCTCTTTCTATTATTATAAAATATATTTATACATATAATTTTGTTAAAAAAATATATTATTTTTTAAAAAATTAATTTTTTTAATTTATATATTTTATATATTTTATTTAATTTTTTTGGGACGGAAGGAGTATAATATAAACCCACGTACGCTCTAATATTTCTGTCGTGTCCCGCTTTTGCCATTAACAGAAAATAAAGAGATACAGAATACACAGCCTCTCTCTCTCTCTCTCTCTCTCTCTCTCTCTATATATATATATATATATATATATATATAAACAGGCCCCTTTCTCAATGTTTTCCATATTCTCTCACAGAACCCCCTCTCTGCATCTGCATAATATTTTCTCTCTCTCAAAAACATATTTTATTTGCATTCTGGCAGATTAATTTGTTTCGAAGGTTCGTGAACTTTTAGAACAATCACATATTTTCTGTGTTTTTCTTTATTGGAACTTTAAAAAAACTAATTTCTGCTTTTTTTTTTTTGATTTAAGGACTTTAATTTTGGGACTGCAAGTAATGTGCGTGAATGATTCCGTAAAAAATGGCAGCAAGTGTATTATCATATCACTGGAAGGAGCTTTATTGTTCATATTCTTCAAGGTATTTATTTAGTCTCCGTTTTTTGAATACTGATTTCGTACTTTGGCACTTTTGGTAGTACTACGTCGTTTTTGAGGAATCAGTAGTTTATCGGTTTGATTTCGTTGATATGCTAATTTGTTCTAGAATACACGATTTTTTTTATGATTTGTTTTGTTTGACATCACTTTGTTGTTTCAATTTATTACTGTGAGCTTCTGCAGGTTCGAATTTCCATATTGTGTTTATCGGTAGCAATTATGTTGTGATAAGTTTATGATGTTTTCAGAATGCTCGAATATTTCATGGTTAGTACTGCTATTTATTTGTGACTGAAACGCAAATCCGCCCGGCTCAAGTACTCGAATAGTCGATTGCATTTCTCCAACTTACCGAACATTGATAGCGTCCCTCAAAGTTGTTTAAGTATGTCAAAAGTGATCCTCATGTCATTTTCCGTTGACAAAATAGACAGAAATAACGTCTGAATACATACTTGTGTTAGATAATGTGGGATTCACATGTGCGACATGGTGTCAAACGAGGTGGAGCCTTTACGAACAAGTTCAACCCAGATAAAGAGCTCATTTAGTTTGATGAGCCAAGCCAAAATTAAAAAGCTCATTCGAGCCGAGTTCGAGCTTGACAAGTTGGACTTTTTTTTTTCAGTTTTTAATTTTTTTTTAAGTTGCAAAAATGGTAGGTAAGTTGGCTATTTCAAACTCGCGACAAGGCAAATTGCACCTACAACACCCACTCACATACGAAGGAAACCCACTGCACCTATGTTCTAGGGGATCCTCCGCGAGTGGGGTGTAGGATGTACAGCAAGCTCGATTTAGCTCGACTCATTTACACTTCCCTAAGGGAATACAATTTGGTAAATATACACATCAAATATATTTCAAACCTTTCTAGCAGTTGAATCGAAGAAGGGGATTTCATGCAACCAATTCAGTCTATAAAGTTTATTCAAGAGTTCCTTTACCAAATTGTCCTCATTTAGTCACACGTGCAACTTTACATTGAAGATTTTCTCTTCCTTTTTTGTCTTGCTCATATATATACTTTGTAGTTGTGGTTTTATCCTTTCTTGCCTTTCAACTATTTTATGTTTTATTAGTCATTGACTTCCAATTGTAGGTTTTATAATCCTACTTGAGTCAAGCGTAGACAACTAATCAATTCATCAATGATATGTCGCTCCTCCGAGAAGCTAATGAGCACGAGAGTCTTGAGTTTAGCTGGGGTTACAAAACGGGAAAAGGAAGTAAAGGCAGCCAATTTTATAAGTCTTTTACTTATGATGGTGTTGAATACTTTCTCTATGATTGCGTATATGTGTGGCGTGACAATGTTCCTGAGCCAGATATTGGTAAGCTTGTGAAAATATGGGAGTCGGCAGCACACACAAAGTTAGTAAGGATTGTGTGGTTTTTCCGCCCTATTGAGATAAAAAATTTGTTGGGAGATGTTAAGCCACTTCAGAATGAAATATTCCTAGCTTCCGGCATAGGCACCGGCCTTTCCAATGTTAATCCTCTGGTAATCAGATTCATCATGCATTTCTTTTGTTTTTTCTTAACTTAAATTTGATGCTTTACTGATAGAGGTTGTGATCTTGGGATCGTTAAAAGTTGATGCACTAGTGAGAATTAAACTCGCACCCTTTTTGGTCATTAGATATTGTATCTAGTGCTTTGAATGAATTGATTGGTGCATTCAAGTTTGCCTAATCTTTAGTTAATGAACTAACCCAAACTGACTTTGAGTTAACTTTTGAGGAACTTACCATGCTTACACATAAACCAAAACTAGGGCTGTTATTTAAATCATGTTCGGATTGAGCTCACCCTTAATGAAGCTTGTTGCATTTGATAATGGAGCTTAAAAGTTGTGTTCAAGCTTGGTTTATTTAGTCACTGGGTGAACACAATTTGACTTCTGGTTCATTAGCTTTGTTCTAGGGAACTTACTAGTTTTCACATATATTGCAACACATTTATGTTTAGTGACAGCGACAGTACTGTTATATTAAAATGTAATACTCCTTCTGTTCCAAAATTAGATATAGTTTTGAGTTCTATCAAACTATGTTTGTGAAATCCCAGAAACTGTACTGTTACATTAAAATGTGATACTCCCTCCATTCCAAAACTAGATATAGTTTTTGAGTTCTATCAAACTATGTGAAATCCCAAATTTCAAATATTATACTAATTTGTCAAATTTTCAAAGTTTCTAGGTTTGTACCTACTAGTATTTTATATGTAATTTAAGACATTGACTTTGACATCAATCAAAATAAAATAAATTTACTTCAACTTTGAATTTGAGGATTTCACAAATTTACTACATTAGAAGTCATAGGTATCTCTAATTTTGTTACAGAGGGAGTGTAAAAAAGTATAAGCAAATTATCCACGTGTGATAAAGCGCCCATGAATAGGCTGACTATTGATATCATTATCATCGTTTGGTCTACTTGGATCTGCATGTGCATGATATGTAGCGTGTTGGCCTTGGTTATGACCATTAACACAATTCACGCTCCTGCTATTCTTATTCCTGCGTTCATTAGCCATCATCAGGTCTCAAAGGGAATCTGGTTGGATTTGACACAAAGTGGAAGCAATTTAAGAGAACTAGATATTGTTGTAGACTTGTAGTAGAGAAATCCTAAAATCTACTAGGGGCCTTGATCCCACAAGAAAAAAGATAGTGAAACAATCTCAAAGATATTTGTATTGAATACAAGATAAGATAACAATATTACATTATAGAGGGTTACCATAGTCTAGATACTTAGCATCCTAATCCTTGCATGTTCTAAAATTCTACTTTTGTAGAAAAAGCTAAAACAAGGAAAACATAATCTTACATAGATTCAACTTAATATGAGAATAGTTTTTATCACTTCTATGGTAATTATTATTCTACTATTAGAACCATAAATATTCAAATTAGCATACAAATATGCAACTTCACATACATAGGATAAGTCAAAACACCAAGACACTTGACTCATGGCCCTCTCAAGACATAGCTTTATATCATGTTAGATACTCATAATTTATGAGCAATTGCTATTTAGATAGTGAACCCATCAATGTAATTGAGTGCCTTGTTCCATGTTCAATTGTTGCAGGAAACAGTTTGTGGGAAATGCAAGATCGTCTGCACATCGAAGGACAGGAGAAATCCTGAAACTTCTGAAGAAGAATTGGAAATGGCCGACTACATCTTTTCTCAAACTTTTGATGTTGGAAACTGCCAAATCTTAGATCAATTTACTGATTTGATAGGTCCACACGAAGGTCAGCTGTTAAGTTATTACTTTAGGCACTCTCCCTTCTCCTACTTGCTGGTGTTTCAGAGTTTTAATCTAATATCATATTAATTTCAAGTCACTTTTATTTGAGTCAGCAATCGGTTATCCATTATACTCTTAGGGTTCCTTCTATTGGCCTCTCGAACCTATGTTGTAATAATTTTCTGAGAATAGTAACAGAACATAGGAGGAAACAGTTACTTCTTTTTTCTCCTCAAAATTTTGGAAGTGGAAAGATCATATCTCCACTCTAATGCATATTTGAGGGGGTAAAATATTGCAAGTGGAACCTTTAAAGTACTAGAAACTGTTGCTGCTCGAAATACTTAGAGCCCGCTGATGTCAAAGGAAAGACCTGTGGGTGTCAACCTGTCCACAACAGTGTTTCATTTCTTGAAGATGTGGAGCAGCGGACATAAGACCAAAGGTGATAGCCTAGTAGTAAGGCCTCTCCCTTTACCCTGCAAGGTCAGAGGTTCGAGTCCATCCCCCCACCTCCATTGGACCAAAAATTAGGGTGCAGTGGGCATAAATCTCAGTTTTTATTGTCCTTTTCCAGGTTTTAAAGTTGGCTTTATCGTCTGATCCAACAATCTCAAGTGTTTCGGACTAAAGAGAAAACTTTTCTAAAATTTTCCAAAATAGAACAGGGCAAATGATATATATCGTGGAATCGTGGATATCTCTCTGCTTCATAAAGTGCATGTACCAGTTTATTCTTGTACTTGTAATAAAGTATTAAATTATTGATGTTTCCATGCAGTGGAACATTTCTTTAACAAGAGAAAAGATCAAAAGCTCCAAAGATCAAGCCTCAAGGCAAATCTGAAACAGGAAGCTGGGAAAGTAGAGATACCCGCCAGGACAGTGAAAGATAATAATCATTCTGACAGGACTGCCAGACCAGTAGTAGAGAAATGTAATGATTGTTATCAAGTTTATGTTGACCTTTTTCCGTGCCAAACCTATTTTCAATTAATAAAATAAAATGTTTTTCTTGCATACATATGATCAACGATACCAGTGGCCAGTGTGGCTAAGGTATGTTTGACAGATGAAAATACCAAACTGAAGGCTAAAGCATCTGATAACAATGACAAGACCGGGGCAGTGAAAACATATTTGGATCAACCAGTGTCTAGAGCTAAATTGATATATTTAAAGGATCCACCTTCTATAAATGGATCTGACGTTCGCCCATTTAAGAAAAGGTTGCTTCAAAAGACATCAGGTATAATAAAGTTGTCCTGTTGTTTCTCTTTAGTCAAAATGTGATCTGCAATTTAATTTGCCAAAGTTGTATTCACATGAACAGTGGACTCTAAAGAAGATTCTGGAAAGTGTGCCAATTGTTTGCCACCGTTACCTGAGCATGCAACAAACTTGCTGAATTCCAAGCACTCTGCTAGTTATGATAAGAGAGTAGGACTGTCCAACAGGGTGAACATTGCTGACAAAGCAAGCACACGTTTTGTTGATAGAGCTGATCGATCTGAACAGGATAGGGGACCCAGAAATGATTACAAAATTGTGGTTGTTACTAGAAGGCCAGATGTGGTAAAGTAAACATATTTTATTTGGTTGATTTATTATTATTATTGTTATTGTTATTGTTATTGTTATTGTTATTGTCATTGTTATTGTTGTTGTTGTTGTTGTTGTTGTTGTTGTTATTGTTATTGTTATTGTTATTGTTATTATTATTGTTATTGTTATTATTATTTTATAGTTTTCAGAAAAACAAACACCTAATGTCCAGTTTTCCAGAAAAATTACCTTAATTATTAAATTTTGAATTTATTTGATTTGTGATAAAGTTATTATCATTTACCATCAAATGTATTGGGCTGTACACATTATTAATGATGGCTAACCTTATGGTCCATAATATAAGAGCATTATTGATTTTTGAAAAGTCAACTTTACATATTTTCAAACTAACATGAATCCCTTTGAGTTTTGAAAAAATTGCTTTTTTGGTAACTAGCAGTATTTCAAATAGTTTCAAATTTTCACAATTGTATTGACTGTAAAGATGTAATTTAAATGTCAAAATGTTATAAGTCAATTTTTCAAAAGTCAATAATGCTCTTATATTTTGAAACGGAGAGAGTATTATTCTTGTTATACATTTTCTAATATGACCTAGTTTTTTCCCTTTCAATACCCTAAAATAATTTTAGCATAGATGCAAAGTAGCAAAAGATATGCATACCAACTCTGAAGCTTATGTTGTCCTATGTTCTCTGTGCTTGCAGGATTCGCACAAATGGTTCAAAGAACAGGTAAGTTGTCTTTATGGACACTTCTATTCGTGTTCACTTCTATTTTTTTTGGACAAGTATTCTTGTTTTCACATTTTTGTTCGGATAAGTAATCATGTTTTCACTGCCAGGATTTTCAGATTACATGTATAGAAAGTATCTGACAATTTTTTGAGTATGATACTGTTTTCATACAATATGGACTAATTAAATGCCCCATCTATATAACGAAGGGACAAGGAGAAAAAGTACTAGCAATTGATTAATTTTCTACCGGTTGTGTTTTATTTATAAGCACTAGTCGGCATGGCACACAAGACAGCTAGTGCAATTTACAAAGTTTATAAAGGAGAATAGTTTCACACATGGATTGAAATCAATTGGACGGTTAAAACCCCCATTGTAGACGTGAGAAAAATCAGGTGAGATGCAATTGTTGGCCTTAAGGGAGAGTACTTGAGCTAATAAAAAAGGGTATGCTAGGAGTATTAACCTCGAGGACACCAAAATTCAGACGCTAAAGATACTATTGCTTTAGGTTTGGTATCTGGACATCAAGATGCAGTGGCCAATGAATTTGATTATTTGTATTGAATTTTTTTTTCTGCTTGTCATCCCCAAATGGTCTATCTATTAAGGTTACCTTGCTTTTTTTTTTTGTAACAAGCATGTAAGCACTTATTGTTAAATGTTTTCTCTCTCTTTTCCTTTCCGCCCAGTCTTGGGAGGACAGATCGCAGAGAGCTCATGAAACAGGCTGCCTTGTTCTGCTTGAAAATCTGGATCCATCTTATACATCATCAGAAGTTGAGGTACTTTATATGTACAATCCGGTTATTTCCTTTTTTGGTAAATTCATTGATTTCCTAAAATTGTTCAAAGAAATTGTTCATGGGCCCACGCCATGGATGCGTTTAGGGTATTGTTTGCCTGCTCTTTGTAGATGGAGAAACGCACTTTTTTTTGTGGGTTTCCACTTGTTTCAGATGGGTGGACTCCTTTTTATGCATATGATCATACTCTCTCCGTCCATCTAATAACAAAATTATTTTTCTACCAAAAAAATAAAGAAAAAGTATATTTTGACTTTTACGCGGTTGTTAACCATCCATAAATCACTTCTATAATAAATTGCAGCCTGCATCCAGTCAATTGTGGACAATTAATGGTAGAAATTTACAGTCTCCTTGTCAATTGTCAACAATTATTGGTGGAAATTATTTCCTAGTAATTTAAACCGAGAAATGGAGGTCATTGACGCCTTTCATATTTTTATGAAATCCTTGTATACTCTCAGGAAATTATTTGGCATGCGTTCCAGAAAAAGGTCAAGGCAAGGATGATACAGCGCAGCACTTTCTGTAGCCCACATAACGGTATCACATCTTATTCTAGCCTCTCCTTTTTCTACCGGCAGACACACTGTTTATACTCATATATATTAAGTCTCCAACTGGTTGTTTCTTACTTAGCAGGTCAAGCATTGGTCATATTCAATTCAAAAGATGTGGCAGAATCTGCTCTCTCTGAGTTAAACAATAGGTTCTTACTGCTAAATGATCAAAGGTCATAATTTTGTCCTTTCTACACACTGAATTTACTTGATCACAAAGTGCGGTTTTATGTCCTCCCTTTTCTTGCCCTCTAAATATTTGGGTTGTGTGAATTAATAAGATGGAACGTGAATAAATTCGGAGGAATACACAAGAATATTAAAAAAGGTTAGGTTAGTTTAGTTTTATAAATCTTGTGGGAGTTCTCTTATGCTTGCTTGCCACATGCTCTGGTATATTAGAATAGTTCAAAAGAGGAATTGACTTTTCATGAAATTAAAGAGCTTGATATGAATTTTATTAGTTATTTATTTAGAGATTTGGGGCACTTTAACTGATATTTGTTTGTTGCGCCATTTGATTCTACAGACCAGTATTTGCTCGCAGAGCAGCTCTAAGAGAGCCTGGCAATCCATCCAAATTTGTTGGCCATCTAGTCATTGATAGACTCAGGTCTCAAAAACAGGAGTATATGGTAATTTGTGCTTTATCTACGCCTTCTCCTTCAACTCTTGAAAGTACTCCCTTTGTTCTACAAAACGAGTCTCATTTCTCATTTGTTTTTGTTCCACAAAAAAGTTCCCTTTCCACTGATTTTATTATATAAGGGGTGCAATGTCGAGCTCAGCTCATACTCGTCAAGTTGAACAACCTTTTTATAAAGCAACCTCGAGCTCTTTTGTGAAAGCTTTGCATTTCGCACCCCTTGTATAATGTCCTTAAGTTAAACATCACAATTACACATGCGATAAAAAAAAATCCTTGAAGTTTGTAAATTTTATAAATTGGTTGACTCATTTCTGGAAAATAGGAAGTATTTATTTTAAACGACAATCAACGTAACATACTTTTTCCTGTCCTTTAGAAAAATGCAGTTTCAACATCACATTGCTCCCAGCAAAATACCATTGAATATGACATGGCCGTGAAATGGTGGGCTTTACAGAAGAAATCAGATCTATGGTGGGATGCCTTAAACAAGGTAACCATAATTTTCAAAATGCCACCAGTACTTTGCTGTGGTTCTTTACTTCATCGTTTCTTCTCCATACTCACAGAAGCAGGCAAAAGCGATTGAATCTCTTGTGGGCCAGCTAAAAACCCACAGTAAGAAGTGAAGTTCAGATGTTGATATATGCACACAATTTGCAACTATCAATTGTGCATAAATCAACACTTTTTGTTAAGCACAAGACGTCCTCTGTAATTATTAGGGATGCTTTTGGGAACTAGTATGGCTCTTTTGGCTTAACTTGTGGATTATACCATTCGCCGTAGTAGTAGTGGTATTTTCGGGAATCTGGAGAACGTAGCCATTAAATCTGGAGTTCCATATTCAGAGATAACATAGCGATTAAAGGAGAAGCGCTTGAGGTGAGGTGGGCCCTTTCTGGACAGTAAACAGGGTCACACCCATGCAGAGAGTTCTATAGATAGTTTTAACCAAGGAAGAGGTAATGCAGTTTTTTGGAGTAGCTGCTTCTTCTCATGACCCCAAACCAGAGTTGCATGTCTACTTATGTTGGTGATGAGATGAGACACTTCTTCATAGATATGCAATGATTATGTTATATTCTAATTTAGAAAAATTTGCCAGCTTTGAAGATATATTTTCATTTATATTTATCAATAAATGTTTAATTTAGTGCTGATGGCAAAATAATATTCACACAACGAAATAATTTACAGAATAATGAATATTTTTTGTGCAACCAAGAAAGAAGAGAGTTAAATTCTACCTAATCAAAAGAAACAACTACGGTCAACAGTTGTCCCTTGTATCTAGTCAAAAGTACGAACTATTCTGCAATTGCACGGTGCCAACTAACAAAGCCTGTAAAATCATGGTATAGTTTCGGGAGGAAAGTGAAAAACATGAGGAAAAGCTTCATTAAGTACAAAAGTTTTTTTTTTTTGAAGGATAATTTCCCAAGAGTAACTTCAACATGCCTGAAACTCGACCCAGTTCAGGTGGTGGAGAGAAAACAACCATAATAATGTTCCAAAGTCAGACCTCAGTGGACTTTTCCTTCTCTCTGGTCTTGCCCAGTAATATGAGTATCTTCCATCTTCAGGGCAACCTCATCAGCAGAAACTTTAAATTTCCCAAGTGGCCCATTTGGGAGAAGAGAGCTGTCACGATCATGATGATCCAAAGGACCTGTCTGCCAGATCCTTACGGTTCCATCTTCTGATCCTGATGCATATGATTCCCCTCCAGGTGCAAACCGCAAACAATGAACAGGACCATGGTGACCCTTGTTGCATCCTAAAACAAGATAGATGAGTTGTCAGGTGTCGAAATTATCACTGAATCCATACTGTGAAATTTATCTACTCCTGATCCAACTAGCTCATTCTCAAAGATGAATGATGAATAGGAAAACTAACACCACATTTTCAAATTTCACGAAAAACTATAATAAAAAAGTAAAGGAATAGAAAGAATTGCGAACATGTCAGAGCACCCAAATACAACCCAAGCTTTACAGTATATGGTTGGTGACAGATCTTCAATACCATTTTAAAAAAAGCTGCAAAAAAATGGACCCCCGAGTTCATTTAATATTCCTTCTCTGAAGTCTACAAGTTCAAGGATACCTACCAATCTCTTCTCCTGTATGAAAATCAAAAATATGAATCCACATGTCTTCTCCTCCAGCAATGAACTTATTACCAAGCTTCGGTTCCAGCGACACCGATTCCACATTACAGGGCATGTCATAACTCTTAACCAATCCAAAACTGAGAAAAGCTAAGAGTGAGTTCAAGTTACATAGACCAAAATTTAGAAAATATGAGCGCGGACATATAGATTCCTGACCTAGTATTTTATAGGGAAAAAAGAAAAGAGAACTATTTACTTTGATACTTACTGATTAGCATCCCAGAACTTGACAGTGGAGCCATTGGCAGTGGTTATATAGCGGCCATCCTGACTAACTTCTGCACTTGTAACAGATGACTCGGTCTCCAGTATTCGGACAATTTTGTCACTTCTTACATCCCACAACCTAGTCATTCATCATTTATTTGTTATTGTGAGATATGGTTATGAGAAATCTATACACACTCGGCTAAACGCGTAATTCCCTTGTTTCTATCCTCAGTTCTTAAATTGGTTAATGGATTAGGGGAAGGGCAGTTCGAGGGATAACCCGCCATTTGTGTTTAACAAATCTTTAGATCACAACAAGTAATTAACAATTATGAAAATGCTCAACTACTCTATAATAAGTTTCTGCCAAAGTTGAAACCGAGTACTGTAAGCTTCTAACCATAAGATTTGGTGCTGAACACAACAGAAAAGTCAAGATTATTGACTAAGATGGTATATATGAATTTCAATATTTAGTATTCCTACTTCTTTTATGAGTAGAAGAGATTCAAAGAATGTTTGGATCTCCAAAAAGAGAATCAAGTTGCAGAAATGAAAGAATATACACAAGTATTGTACCCATTAATTAGGAGCCAACGAATAACTTGACAGCCTCTATGAAGTCCTACGTGACTATTTGGCACTAAGCCTGAATCTTATTTTTCTTCAGCAGTTATTCACAAAATGCTAGACTGAAAACTCTCAAATTTACAAAGACAGACTTGAGTATTTTGAGACTACATGAGATAAGGTATACATCAATGCATACCTGAATTTATCAAATTCACAAATGACCATAGAGAATACCACAAGTCAAACAATAAATATAAATATTTATACTATGCATACCTCACTCCCCCAGAATCACTGCAGGAACTTAGTATGGTCTGGTCACTGTGTAGCCATGCAACAGTCCTAATTGAACCCGGAGAGTTATCAATTTCTCTTGGAGGAGCATCTGGTCTATTTAAATCAAAAATTCGAAGTTTTTTTTCAACACCACCCGTCAGTAAAAGGTGTGTATCCTGTAATAACAACCTAATTTTAATTCCAACATACGTCAAAACTACTCAACTGTAAAGAAGCTCAAGATTTAAGTGTTCATAGCATATGAGGACTCGTACATTCATTCCCAACACATGCCAAAACCATGCAAATGTTATAACAAAAGTAACTGAAGTTACCTCCGAAAAGGCACATGCCCGGACAATATGTTTGTGTTCAAATGAATGCAATACATCACCAGTCAACGCATCCCATACTTTACTGTTAAATATGAGTACATTCAATTAATAAGCAGGTCCACCAGACAATGTAGAGGTAAGAATTTGGGATTGTGCTTTCAATAAAAGATATCATTGTTTAAAGCGACCAATATATATTATCGATGTTACCATCCGGACATATAGGTGGCGAAATATGTATAAAAATTTGATCTGAAATCACCTTAATGATAACCAACTATTTGCCTAAAAACCAAAGATGAACTACATACGCAGAAAAATCAGCTGATCCAGATGCAGCACGTAGAGCATTACTGTCAAGGCAGCAACTCCACACTGCACCTTTATGCCCTTCAAAGGTTCCAATCCAGTCTCCAGTTTCTCCATTTCTTAGCATTGGAGTAGAATCTAAACATACGGGAATAGGATCATGATTAATAAATCTTAAATAAAGTAAGTGGTACTAATAACATGTACTCAACATTTAGTTATGAATGAAGCTTTTTAGATAAAGTGGCAGTTGTAGGTGTGGGCTCACTTTGAGAAAATCAGAGTGACAGTGACATTCATTCCCCAATCCAAAAACAAAAAAGTAGATGTTAACCCCTTTCACCCCTCGCCCGACAATCAAAATAATAAAATAATAATAAAATAATCTTCACATAGTAGAGACTAGAGAGTAATAATTAAAATAGCAAATAGAAATATGACAGTAAGAAACCAAGGATTTCGGATTTCCTAGAGAGAAAATATTGCAGTACTAAAACAATAAATAAAGAACTATTTCACATCATTAGTCAGGTCAAAATACACTTAAGATTAAAATCAAGTAGCATTTCATTATTATCAAACTTTCCCACATTTTTACCTAACCATATAGAGAGACCATTTTTGTGTGAAGGTATAAATTACGCGTACTTCATAACTATACATCTTTACCCAATTGAGAGTTATGACCGCTGCATAATTCCTTTAATGACTATTAAATTTAATAAAGATGTATAATAGTGCAAGATTCCCAATTGTTCCAACCACATCTAACCTTCAGTTAGGTCAACTCTGCAATACTGCAACAAATTTTGTACCTTGTCTGATTTACTAACGTCAAATGTAATACAAAGGAAGTGAATATGACACCGTTTTAGCTGAAGAAAATCCACTACTCCCTGCATTCTATCTCATGATCCCCTCCCCCTCTGGCCCCCCAATTTACATCCCTAGTTCACAGTTCATCAACTTCCAACACAATCATTAGTAGTATATGCAACGTCTTTTGAGTTGAAAATGCGTGCTAGATATAACAGAAAAGTTATAATCCAAAATCCATCCAATTGAACTTTAATCTAGTACACTAGAAAGCCTCATTAATCAATGATGGCTTGAACAAAGATAATTCACAAATGGCTTAGATAATCCAAGAGCAGTTATACTGCTAGAAATGATGAGCATCCAATGAGGTTCCCTAGGCCTTTCTCATAATAGGATAGTTTTGAACTTTTTTATTAATAATATTGAAGCCTGAACCTAGCCTATGTTCAGAAATTAAGTTGTTAAATCCCATAAACCAGTCTAACCAAGGAAAGGCCTCACAAAATGCTGATGCTTTTTATCAACTCTGCATAGAAAATGTATATATCACATCGGTAAGCTCTTCAACATCTTTTAGGAGTTATCAGAAAGAGGAAAACGCCAAAAAGGGGACAGCTTAAGACATAACTGCCGGAAACAAAAATTGGCTTATTGAGAACTTGATTAATTAGTTTTATTTCTCTCCCCTTTTAATCTTTTCAGGTTGTCCTTCCAATTGTCCACTAAATTTGGGAAGGAAGCAGCTACACTCATTAATTCTACCCTAAATTAACTATCTACATCCATAGCTAGCTGAACGGTTTAGTCCGTTCAAGACATTAACGAATTAAAAGCGACTTTATACAAAAATACAAACAATGGGGATAAAAGCAAATGCAACAGCTGTTATCAATCATAAAGTTTACAATCATGAGCATCAAGAAAAAATTCAGGGAAAAAATAATAAATTAGTGAAAGAGTTACCCTTGCTTGAACTGATGAGGAAATACCCGTCAGTAGTAACGGGGCTGTAAAACAAATCCACGACGGGTCTAGAATGCCCATGGCATACAAGTGGCACTGCAATCTTCTTCTTATTATCCATTCCCTCGCAAAATTAAAAATACCCAAGAACCCTTAAAGTTAAGACCTTTTCTATCGAATTCACTATAGCATTAATCGATCCTATGTATGTACATAGAAGAGATAGATAGAATGAGAAATGGCGGCAGACCAAGCCCTACAAATCCAGGTGGGAACCTTTAAAAATTCAACTCTTTTGATGACTCTCTACAAATCCAGACCTAGCTCTTTACAGATCAAAATCAGTGACCAACACATCGGATCAGAATTATTCATAATTTATTACGATCTAAAAAATATACAAGTACCGACACGAAAAGCTACCGTCGAAGGGAAGAAAAGCGGATAGTTCCTGAATTTATAGTTCTTGACTGACCTTTTTTTTTTTTTATTTATTTTAAACAAAATAATTTTAATATGAGAATATTTTATTTACAAGAAACAATAAATTTGCATAATAACGCTCTGGGCTTCCTTCCTGAAACAACGATTGGGCCGGGAATGTTTTCACTCACTTCGTTTTCCTTTCTATCTTGAATTTATTGAGCCCATTTAAATTTATTTATGTATTTTTTTTTTCTTTTAAATAAAGAAGAGATCAGAAAAATACGTGAACTACTTGATCGGATCTTTTCGTAAGCTGCAAATTTTCTCTTATTTTGGGGAAGTTAGTGGCTGTGTGTGATTTATTTTCTGAGTCGTCCCGATTTAATATTATTGTTTATTTTAATTTAATTGAGTTGGTTTTTGTTTATTCTACACACTAAAATTCTACTATTAAATAATAATATTTAACTTTTAATTTTTTATATATTATAAAATTTGCATATAGAATTGAAATCAAAATTTCTTTTATTTTCATATTGCGGGTGTAATTGAATTTTCAAATTTACAACTTAAATCTGCTATAATAAAAATTATGGTTACTACTAAATAAGGGCAAGAATTCTAGGGTTTAAACAGTCAAAACTGTCCTTTGCTCTTTGTGGAAATATATAAATTTCCGTTGCGGCAGTAATCCCTATTTAACTTGTCATACTCCGCGCTGTCTTGACTATTCCTCTCTACGTCGCTCGGTATCTTTTTCACTTGACTGTGGGGGTGATTTTCTGCGTGATAACATTTTGAATGGTAGATCCGTCTCAATTGGCTTAATTAGGGTTTACGTAGAAAAATAAATTTAATTTTGGTGTTTGATTTAAAATTTTTACAGGCTCTACCTAATCAGCAGACCGTTGATTATCCAAGCTTTAAGCTCGTTATCGTCGGTGACGGAGGAACAGGTACGTCACATTACATATGCTTGTAAAGATTATATTTTTAATTAATGTTGATTAAGTTGATCTTATAATAATGCTTTGAAATTATAATGCAGGAAAAACTACTTTTGTGAAGAGGCATCTTACTGGCGAGTTTGAGAAGAAATATGAACGTACGTCTCTTTTTATTTTTTATTTTTTTTTATTTTTTAATTTACAGTGTTTATTTTGTTTCATTTTGTTGTCTGTTGCGTCAAGGTCTTAACTTTTTCCTTTTTTGTTATTTTTTTTTTTTACTGGAAATAGCAACAATTGGTGTGGAAGTTCATCCTTTGGATTTCTTCACCAATTGTGGAAAACTGAGATTTTATTGCTGGGATACGGCTGGCCAAGAGAAATTTGGAGGCTTAAGAGATGGTTATTAGTAAGTTATTCCATTGATTCCTGCCTTGTGCAATATAAATTTTATCCAACTTCAGGTTGAAAGTAAATAGAGATCACTTATCAAGCATCACCGTGATGTACTAGGGGTATGCTTTTCACTTGTTTACTCTTGTTAGAAATATTATCTTATGCAATCTGAAGAAAGACTCAAGAGTTTAATGACATTAAAAGTAAATGGTTTTATTATGTCACTACACCTTGTTTATTCTTACAGGGGAAGGGTCTTAATTGTTGGAACTTGGGTCAACCATAAGTTGTTAAAAAAGAATTTGTGTCGTCCATGAATTGTTAATATATGATGTTTTTATCTTTTATAGCATGACAAAGTTTTTTTTTCTTTGTAAGTTTTTGATTCTTCATTTAATTTGGTAATTGCTCGAATGGGAAAATATAACTTTAAGGGGGAGGGAAGTTTCTTAGTAGGGCGTGGACGTGGAAGGGTCCGCCACCTATTGCGAAGCTGATTAAATATTGTAGACGCACATGTATGTCATTGCTGATTGCTCACTTATTAATGACAAAGTTTGTTAGGGAAAAAGTTTATTTTCCTTTTCTGGAACTCTTAGAACTAGAAAATCCTTCTTTTTCACCTTTCCAATTTGTTTTTGTAGTTCCTTAAAAATGGGCTTAAAAATGGAAGGTCTTTTTCGGGAGAACCAAAAGGAAGGTCAGTTTCCAGTCTCCAAACTGTAAAAAAACAAAAATTGTCTTTTTGTTTTTGTCCTTTCTTTTTCATTCAATCTTTATAAGAGGTCCGTAGCTTAGATCCGTGCCAAGGTTTCAAACAGAAAGGAAAAAGTGTATTTATTTGAATACCATCTGTTAACCAATTTTTTTTCGAGTTTCATCGATATTGAATCAATTGAATGGACTTCTAACACCTGTTCAACTTTGCTACAGCAAGACTGATGCTAATGATTTTTAAGTTGAGATTACTTACACATGGCTTTCACAATGGGTATAGTTTAAAGCTAGCCATCCCTGGGATAATCTCTAAGTAATGAATCATGACTGATATGGTACTGAATGCTAAAAATTTTGCAGCTGTTGATCAATTATGTAATACCCCTTGATGTACTACATTAGGTGAATATAGAATGGCCTTAAAAGGCCCAATCATACTACCTATGGTACCTTGCAATTGCCCAGGTTGTGGGCCAGACATGTGATTGGCCAGTGTACCTTGGTACGAGTGGGCCTATGGGTTTGGGTATAGGCGACAAATGGACTCTCAGTTATACTTACCATTATGGGCTGGCCTTTATAATATATTTGCTAAATTAGTTTGGGTAAAGGCATAAAGCCATGACATGTGGGCAACCTTTCCTTCGTGTTGATCAACTTCAAAGCCATGGTCATTTGGGCACTCTTTATTACACTCAAGCTATCGCTTTGAGAATGTTCACTACTGAAGATCAGTCATGTTACTTTATCATTAATCTATCTGTACAATTTTGCCATCTGCAGCATCCATGGCCAATGTGCAATAATTATGTTTGATGTTACTGCTCGGTTAACGTATAAGAATGTTCCAACATGGCACAGGGATCTCTGCCGGTATGCCTGATGTTTCTGAAACCTCTTTCCTTCCATGTTTGTCAGACATTTCATATATTTATTAGTCTTATTTGTGTCCTGTTGCAGGGTGTGTGAAAATATCCCTATTGTTCTCTGTGGGAACAAGGTTGATGTGAAGAACAGGCAGGTCAAGGCCAAGCAAGTCACATTCCACAGAAAGAAGAATCTGCAGTATTATGAGATCTCCGCAAAGAGCAATTACAATTTCGAAAAACCTTTCCTCTATCTTGCTCGGAAACTTGCCGGGTAAGTTGATTAATATGTTTCTTGTTTGTTGCTTCCAGGCTTTATTGAAATTATTAAGGTTAAAGTCCCTTTTCCTAATTGCAGGGATGCTAATCTGCATTTTGTTGAATCTCCTGCTCTTGCTCCTCCAGAAGTGCACATTGACATGGCTGCACAACAACAGTAAGAGAATTACTACAGTATATGTTTTCTTTACCAAACTTCCTTTTACATGAATTGCTGTACACAACAAATATTTACAAAAATCTTTAATCTACAATTTATATAAGTGCTAAATACCAGGGCTGTGTGTGTGTGGTTCGTGAGGTATCGCGTGCACCTGGTGATTTACCCAATGTGCACCTGGTGATTTACCCAATGTGCACCCTAAGGGTAGCAGCTTTGGTCCACCATCATTTAAAAAAAAAATAAAAAATGGACCAGGCTTGTGCACGTAACTTTTAGTTTAGGGTTTTGTTGAAATTAATCAAAAGGCCAAGTCCCAACATAACTTAAAGAAGGATGCGATTGGCAGATGCACAAGGTAGGGGCATGTACTGTCACTCTTAATTTTCCTGTGCCTATACGGGAAAAAAAATAAAAATAACTGAGAAGTGTTATGTAAAAGGAAGCTCAATATCTTTTCTCTAGATTAAAGGCAGCCCTAACTCTTTGGTTTGCCTTTTCTACTGGCATGGCTTTCACAGC
The DNA here is from genome assembly GCA_032359685.1 of Pittosporum tobira. NCBI lineage: Eukaryota > Viridiplantae > Streptophyta > Magnoliopsida > Apiales > Pittosporaceae > Pittosporum > Pittosporum tobira. The sequence continues at coordinate 14,352 of JAUMHB010028249.1, read as the reverse complement.
TCTGCTTAAGGTGTTTTTTTTTTACCATCATGAACCAATATTATCTATTATTTATCCTTCGTGCGCACGTCTGAACATACTCGAACACGATGAAAAATTTGATATGGCATCCATGTATACAAGGCATATTCCGTTTTAGCAAATTTCATCAAGTAATATGCTAATATTTCTGTGGCTAATATTGGTATTTTGATTTCAAGTGTTTTGTTTAAGTCAAAGCAGCTTCATTACTGTTTCGAAATTTGCAAATAATTCTCACGGCTTACCTGTCCAAAAATGCAGGCATGAAGCAGAGCTTGCTGCCGCTGCCAGTCAGCCTCTTCCTGACGACGATGATGATGCATTTGATTAGATGGATACTTCAACCCTTCTATTGTTGGTTATTGATATTCAAAATTTCTCTCTATTAAAATTTCTATCTATTATGGGGATTTTCTTGAAGGATGATTAAGATTGCTTTTTCTGAGTGATCTAATTAATTTACTGTGCATACCGAAATTTGCACCTTATATTGTAACATGAGCATCAATATTAATTTGAATTCAATGTTTTCTTGTTTGTTCCCTTTTTATATATTAATTGGCTGTTAATTAGTCATGAGATGATTTATTTAAAAGATGCAGTAAAAGTTGGTGGAAGCATATGTTTTTGTTTGGTAGCAACATCTAGATAGAGAGATTATGACACTTAAAAGTAGTAAAAAATTATGTTTGAAAGACTTTGATATACTAAATTTAAGTTAAAAAAATTAAGTTTGTAATTTAAATTTAACTTCGAAAATATGAAGTTGTATTTAAGTTGTAAATTACGATTTGAAAAGTTTTCATCCGCCGTTACCAAAGAAGCCAATAATTTGTCAACCGGGTGTGTTGTCTTTAAATCAGGACATTGAATCATATCACCGGAAAGGTGTTGCAAAGTTGCACAGCTAGGGGTCATTGTTCAAGATGAGATAAGCACATCGGGCCAAGATGGGGAGATGGATCAGCAGCCTGCCCACTGTATCCATTATAACCGGAAGCCAAAACATCCAACCAGATTCAACACAAGTACGCAAGCAAAGCCAGAAAGAATAAAACATGGGCTTCTAGATTAGTGGATGTATATAGAATTAACGAACTAGGGGTGATTCCTGAAAAGAGGTGGACAAAATAGGCATAGGATTATTTGGCCATTGCCACAAGTTCCCCTGTAATTGGTGATAAATCTTTGCTTGTTTTTGGCATGACCATTGTGATTGAGAGGATTTAATGGAACTCCTGTGGTCGGGTATCCACCCCGTGAACGTCGACTCTCTAGGGTTTGGTGATGTTCCTCTTCAAGATGGAGTCATAAAACTGGTTTTGAATGGTATAAATTGATCGGTACATGACTAACATCGACTTATGAATGATTGACAAACATTAATTTTGCGTCTAATTCTCATATTTTTTTTAATAGAAAAATAAATTGAATAATATTTTACATTAAATAAAAAATATGTTACGATGATAATTTAGTTAAAAATAAAAAAAAATGTGTAAATGAGTTGTGAATGTTATTTATATTGAAAAAAGTTTGTTTCAACTATTTGATTTCCACGTCTTTTTCATTTTTAACTAAACAATACATTTTATTTTCACAAAATTTTAATTGAATATAAAATTATATTATAATTATTTATTTTAAAGAATAGGAAAGTAAACGCCCAATTTTTTTGGACAAATTTGTAAGTACTAAAT
>JAUMHB010028238.1:0-15657 GCA_032359685.1 Pittosporum tobira | reverse complement strand
ATATTAATAAATTATATTTAACCCGAATAACGTCGGTGTTTAAATTTATATATATATATATATTCAACATTTAACCAATTTTTTGACCAATATATCGTTAAAATTAAACTTTTGTACGAGATACTCAATCATAATATATTTGTCATATTGTATGAGATCATTATTAAATACACTAATTCAATCATCATCCTATTTATTAAGCTAATAAGTTTATAGCATGAATTTAATTAATAATGAATATGGATAATGGATCGTATGCTCATCTCTTTGGCTTCTTCTATAATTTTTTTTATATTTATTTGACTGAAGTTGTATATGTATATTATTCTTTTTCTACGGTTTCAAATATTATTTGCATGTTATGAAATACAAAACTATTAGTTCATCTTTAGAAGAATAATTTAAAAACAAATGATGCATTAGATATAACCTTGCAACCTATTTATTTGTTAGACTTAATACAAAATTATAAAAAAAAGAGTTTTAAATCATCAATAAATATATTACAACTTTGCTTACATAAATATTTTAAGATAAGAAAACTATAAGTAGCATATTTTAGGAAACAAAAAAAAAAAATAAAAAATTAAAGCCACTTGATCTTTATGTGTAAGTCTATTCACATTAAATATTTTTATAAATTATAAATTTATATGCAAGAGTTTGTTTGAATTAAGAAAAATACTGAATAAACATTATTTAACAATACCATATGTAGTACAGTGTTAGTATAAACATAAATATGTAATCACGATCAAGGTAATATATGATATTTGGAATAATAAACTTTTTTTTTTTACATATTCAAAGTGAAAAATTAAAGAATTTAAGCATGAGATTGCTCAGTATGCGCTAAGTTGTTAAATGATAACTTATTTAGATAAAGTGTGATAAAATTATTTAACTTAAATTATGTATGTGTATATATATATATATATATATATATATATGGAGTATCAGTTATTTGATAAAAACATTTAATACTTTTAAGTTTAGTCTGAGTAACGCCGGACACCTAATTTATCATTCTCTCTGTTTTAAAAAAGAAGATCAAATTACTTAATATACGTAAATTAAAAAATATTACTTTTAAGTTAAAAAAATTATTATACATCACATAAAATTTATTTATTCTTATAAAACTATTATTATTTAAATATACAATACATAATATAGTTAATTTATATATTTATTTTTTCATTTTAAAATTAAAAAACTATACTTTAATTTTTTTTAGACGGAGAGAATATCTAATAAAACAGAGAATATTATGTAGAAATATAAGTGGAAATGATTCAAATCTCATACTTTTTAATACTCATTATGTCTCGAAAAGAACGAGTAAAATGAATAAAATATGTAAATTAAATAAATTAATATTTTAGGAGATAATATATTTTTTTGATAAAATTATTTTTATAAATATATTTTATAATGATAGAAAAAAAATATTTAATATGACATAAAATAAAAATAAAAAATAATTATAAAATAAAAATAATAAATTAAATTATTTTTATGACAGAGGAAAATATTTAATATTTGTGAATTATTCAAGTGGTCCTTTTTTTGTGGGACGAGGAGCATGATCTTTAGTTTCCTGATCACCTACCGACCGGTGTGTATGGTCCTCCGTCTTCTTCTACTACTTCCACGTCCAAGAAAGCTTCAAAATGAGCACGTCTATGGCGGCCTTCTCATTACCCTACACCTCGTCTTATCTGTTTCCTCTGTCTCACTCTCACCCAACAGCTAACCATCATCTTTCTCTCGTCCCCTCATTCTCTTTCCGCCCCATTCGCCCACTTATCAATTCCTCAAATCTTCTCCCAGCTTTCTCAAGGCACCCATCATTTAACCACCGCCCAATCCATTGCACCAAGAATGAAGCTCCACCGGAAGTCGAGCGGGCGCGCGGAGTCGCAGTATATAAACCTAAATCCTACAAAGCCCTCTCCGAAGACGCCGCTAATTCCCTCTTTTATGCTCTTAACGATGGCAAAACCCGCCTCGAAATTGATTTCCCGTAAGTTTATTAACTTCCCATTTTATAGTTCATCTTGTAAATTTAAGGATTACTCCTTCGTTCCAAAATATAAATATCCATTTTGATCAAAAGTTGCTACAAATAGATTATACACGTGAATTTATATTTATATTTATTTTTATACATTTTTAACAAATATTATTCAGATAAATTATAAGATGTAGGAGTAAATAAGTGTTAATAATCACCTAAAGATTACGTTGTGAGGAGATAATTTCGTAAGTCTCTGAGAGATTTTAGAGAGATTATAGGTAGAGATGTAGAGGAATGGAAAAGTGCAAAAATAATTGAATTTGGAGCAGAGGTGTGTTCTAAAATTAATTTTGCTCTTTGGAACAAAATACAAACTCATTTTCTCTTATATTTTGGAATTATATGTCTTCTTGTATGTAAATTTTGTGCGGAAGCTCTATTATTGATTCTGTATGTGAATATGTTGCTTCTCAATTATGTATGTTATTAGATCTTAAGTTCATAAACTTACACTCCTAAAGGATTTTGTTACTTTGGGCTGTTACTGCTATTTCTAAAAAGTTATGTCATTGTCCCTTTCCGAATATTAAGAATCAATTCGTGAAATTCTAAAATTTAAAACTCATGTAACACATTATAGATCTAATGAGTATAACTTTTTAGGTGGTTTACACTATTCACACATGTATTGACTAAAATTAGATCAATTCTTTAATTTCAAAATTAAGGATTCAGAGGATTGACTTTCAAAAGTCAAAATGGAGCCATTTTCGTGGAACTGAGAGAGTATGTGATTAAAGGGAAAGTGCTGGGTAAACTTACTGTTGGACTTTATTACTCATTGATATCCTAGTTACTTTCCTTCTCAAACTCAATTTTGCCTTTAACATGGAACTAGTTCTCTTAACCATCGTTAACTTAGTATACATACGACTTGCATAACCCTTATGTCTGAGGTCCACAGTTATGTTTCATCATTGGCATTTTCAGCCTATTGGTTGTGGAGAACACGATATATGTGAAAAAGAAGCTTTCAAGGATTTCTTATTAGGTTACTTGGAGAAAATCAGAAGTTGAGTGAGAATTAGTGTTTTAAGATTTCAGAGATGGTCATGTTTGTAAAATAGTTTCAGCTGTTGCCTCATAGAAGTAGCAGCTTATGAGTTAATTAAAAATTATTAAATTTCAGGGAAAATATATGACTTATTCAGTTTATCTATTAAAAATCGTGAGTGATTTGCAAACTGTTAGTATCTGTGAGCGAGCTAGCTATGCCATCATGATAATATTCATCTGATATCCTGAACTTTCCCGACACTGGATTTGCTAGCATGGACGAATTTAAGGATATTAGTCTAGAATTTCAATTTACAATCTTTCTGAGTTTCCATTTTCCCCATACTAATACCTTTTTATGTTTCTTCCAAAATTCGGTGGTTTGCATCACCAGGCCCTTGCCTAGCGATATTTCTTCCTATAAGGTACCTTCTATGCTGTAAAGGTTCTTGGCTGGCCAGTGTATGAAACTTCTCAAGTGATTGCTTTAATTTCTAGCATGCCCTTTCTTACAATTTTAGGGCCTGCCTTTTTGATTTGGTATACGATGTGTCTTAGTTAATGAATTTTGGGGAATTAAATAAATTGTCAATATTATACAATATAATCCCCCAACTTTTCTCCCTGTTTCTTTTCTTGTGTTTCTTTTTCTGAATGGAATCTTTTTGGTTGATGTTGCATTGGCTTGTGGGCACATATTTAATCAGATACATGATTCTCTCAAATTAATGAACATGTGAAGGGATCTTCAGATGAGTTCAGTGATGCCAACATTCAGCTTGTCTTAGCTGTTGTTCAGAAGCTTCAGGAGAAGAAGGAAACTAGAGCTTGCATTGTGGGTTGAGATGCCATTTCTTGCATGCATTTATATCTACCTATCTACCTCTTTTATAATAAAAGAGAACAAATTTACTGTCTTACAAAGTTATTTTTTAGGTGTTTCCTGACAAGCCAGAAAAGCGTAGGGCCTCAGAGCTCTTCAAAGCATCGTTTGACTTGGTATTGAAGTTTTCTCTTATGTTTATCTATATTTGGTCTCCTGTAAGTTTAAGGGTAGTCTCAGATGCTATAAGGGTTATTGTCAATGCTAAGGTGGAGATTATGTCACCCCACAGAGCCTATATTCTTAAGTAGATGCATCTTTCCTTCATACGGGGTGCCATTTCGTACAAGACATATTATACTCAAGTGATAATTAGAGCTAGACATATTATTTTGTATAACAGGTGAATAGGGCAAGATATTACAAAAAGTCAAGATCTATAAGAACATCTACGGCCCTACTTTGATAATTAGGTCTAATTTTATGCTCAAGGTTTTACTAGTTCACTATAATATTTGTGTTACAATGTGGTTACTCCAACCTGTTGGTAGTTTCTATGCTTCATAACTAATTCATCAATATCTATAAACAAAAATATCGGCTTAGATCAGTTGCACTGGGTTTGCTTCTGAAGAGTAGACACCATGTTACGAGAACAAGCACTTTCATTTGTTATTTGTGAAATTAGGAAAGTGGATAAACCTTAACATTAAAGTCCTTTCTGCAAAATTATCAATGATTATTTTCTTTCAGATTGGTGGCATATCATTAGGTTCATTGGATGATGTTCCTGGTGATGCTGTTACCACATTCTTCAGATCTATAAGAAACACGTTGGATTTTGATTTTGAGGATGATAATGAAGGTTGGTTTACTTTTTCTTTCTCTTGCTTTATAGATTTATTGGACTTATTTTCTTCATTTTTTATTCTTGGACTGAAGGGGACGGTCACTTTTTGGCAAATACTATTGTTATGATGGCAGATATAATCCATACAAAACCGTAAATTTTGATACTTGAGTCCAGAATGATGAACTTGTATTTGTCTTTATAGTACTTTTAGTGGAATTGCCATTGATTATGTGTACTGCCATTGATGATTATAATATTTTTCTCTGGGGTATTTATTTATAAAGAAACATAACGAGTTATAATCTTGGCCTTTTTGTGGTTTTGGTTTTCTTGTAAGGTCTCCTTTTATGAATTCAGTTGATTGTTCCATGCATAAAATATAAGCGTTGGTTTTCTTTGGTGGGTGACTATAAGTATCTTTAACATGTTTGTTATTTTCTCTTTATACAATTTATTTGCAACATCTCTGCACTTTATAGCTTCTGTTATTTATATAATATGCAGGCCGTTGGCAGTCTGATGAACCACCATCGCTGTATATATTCATTAATTGCAGCACACGTGAACTTTCTTCTGTAGAGAAGTATGTGGTATGATGTCTTTGCTTTTGGAATTCTCTCTTGCCTATATTTCATCTTTGACTTCAAACTCTGACTTCTGATATAATCTGTTGATAATCATTGGATATATATGCACTTTGATTCTCGGCTGATCTGGTTTTAATGTGTGGTTGGGCTGTGCAGGAAAAATTTGCTGCATCAACTCCCGCTCTTCTTTTTAATCTGGAACTTGACACATTGCGGTAAACACCTGACATATAATAGGGTAATAGTACTACTCTTTCCGAATTCACTTCTTGACAAACAAAACATCCAACTTTGCAGTGCTGACCTGGGCATTCCGGGATTTCCAACCAAAGATTTACAATATCGATTTCTTTCTCAATTCATCCCAGTATTCTACATAAGAAGAAGGGAGTACTCAAAGGTACCTCTTCAATGCTTGCAGTTCTCAATTTTATAAAGCGATTTTCTGTTCTTGTGTTAACATTATAGTTTTCTGATGATGTTTTTGTTTAATCTAAAATGGAAGACAGTTGCAGTGGCGCCATATATAGTGAATTACACTGGAGCATTGTTCCGTCAATATCCTGGTGAGATAGATTCCTTAGCATCAAACTATGGACTCAGCTAGACTTCTTTTTCAGTATATCTCTGACATACTTCCCATATTAGGCAGACCACTTTATGTTCATCTGTTATAAGATTAGTAATCTTTGGATTATTGCAAAAAAGAAGTAGGAGGAAGACAACATATAACACGTATATATTTTTAGGCAAATGAATAGAGAAAGTTAAAAAATCCCATGCGAACACCACCAAGATTCATCATTTTTGACTTGGAAAATTTTGCAGGGCCTTGGCAGGTGATGCTGAAACAAACAGATAATTCGTATGCTTGTGTAGCCGAAAGTGAAACTCGATTCACACTGGGTGAAGTAAATACACATTCTACCCTATAAATCCTCTTGCATCTTATCTTTTTTCCTCTCAATCCCTAAAGAGTGTTTCTTCATTTATTAGATTTGACAAATTATACTGTGAATTTTTACACTGGTTGGAATATGCAGACCAAGGAAGAACTCTTGAGGGTCCTGGGATTGCAGGAGGAACAAGGAAGCTCACTTGAGTTCCTGCGAAGAGGCTACAAGGTCTGTCCCCCACCGGAGTAGTCCCTTAATAAGGATATTGTTCTCTTTCATTTGGTGTCTCTTTTTCCCTCTTTATATTTGCTATTGCGTTTTTGTTTTGAAACGTACCCTGAAAGTCCCAAAGTTTCTATTCATTTTAAATATGGAAATGCAAAACTGATTGTGTTTCTAGTAAGTCGACTGAAATCTTCCGCCATTATAAACAAAAATAAAAAGTAAGTGTTGCACTAAAAACGAGATTTGATATTGCAGACTTCCACTTGGTGGGAAGAAGATGTCGACTTGGAACTTCATTCAGCATGGCGTAGCTGATCAGCAACAAAAGAGAGGAACTGCATACAAAAGAGTTGAAGTTTGAAGGATCAGCAATGAAAATTAATACTACGTACGTACATTTGTGAGTTTGAAGGATGAGGAGTATTTTTCACTCTACATAAAATGATTTCATCATTTTTACAATTAAGAAATACCATTGCTGCAAGATAGTAGATACAGCTGAACTGAGTACACTTGTTGGATTTCTTATTTCTTAGATAACGAAGTATCTTTCCATAACTTTCGACAAGTCCTGACTGTTAATTAGTACAGTATTTCTTACCGCGTATGAGATTATGGGATTGTGTCCGTTTATGTTCTGTGATTCATAAAGGATATCGTTAGTCATTTCGAAAATGAAACAATTAAAGCCTCTTTTAAGCAACAATGTGTTTAGCTAACCAACCGGTGAACAGTATGTTTCTATTCGTATTCAATCAATACACTGGAACTCAACGTAAAAATGTACTTTTATGAGCTTAATAATAGTGCTACCAATTGTACAGAACAAATTGCTCTTGAAAATAGTTCTTCTTCGTTTCCTATTTTCCTTTTGCATGAGCTGACTGACGAAGCTTTGTATCGGATCTCCAGCTCATATCATTTAAAGTGGCATCAGTCTTCGATACTTGAAAAACCACAAAAAGGTTGAAAATATGACAACCCCTGTAATTCCAGTGATTATCAGGACCCACTTGAATGCCCCCGGATGCTCAAACATTTCTATTTCAAAATTCATACCAAATATACCCGCCACCACCCCAAAGATGGCAACAACAAACGTTGCAGTAGTGAGTAGCAGCTCAAATTGTATAAGCTGGTTTCTAACATTATCCTGAAGGCAAGAAAAAAACTTGGTTCATTTTCAAATCTAAATACATTACATTTTAATTCAAAAATAATAAAGGAATTTTGTAGATATGTATTCTAAATATGCTACTGGACCAACTTTCATTAGTGGTCATCTTGAAATTACAAGATTCAGATAACATTAAAGTTTTGCGTAAATGAATCTGCGCCTGAATCTACTTAATCTTATCGATTATGATAGGAAGAAATAAAGGGCACATACCAGCTGAATGTTAATGAAGTCTTCTGTGTCATCAATGTACTCTTTCAGCTGAAATGAGAAAAAAGAAACCTGATTGGTAAAACATTTCGATCCTAACCGAGGAGTATTAAAAAATAAATCAAAAAGTAGAAAATAATAAAGTAGACACCGATGTCAGTTTGTTGAGGGTGCTATCAATGACAACAAAATAAGCCTCCAACAGCATCTCCAGCTCTTCTATACTCTCTTTGGCACTTTCCGAACTCCTCATGCTCTCATGTCTGCTCCTTGCCATGCTCAAAGTTTTCTCAAGCTTTCGCCCATCAGGGGGTGAACAAACAGGAGAAACTGGAGCTGAAAGAGATAGGGCACCATCATTCGATCTGTATCCCATCAAAGATTGATCACCATAGAATGATGAAGCTTCCATCCGTCTTTTCTTTTCAGTGAGATACATTTCAGCCATATCTCCATCATCGTCCATTAGCTGCTCTATCTCGTCCCTAACCTATATTGACAAATAAAGGTCAGAATAGAAATAAAGGATATATTGTAGTGAGTCGTCCAAAAGAGAAGATCTACTATCAGGAAAACATATGACCTTCTGAACTCTCCGAGTCAACGCGACAAGCCTGCTTTTTAGTCGTCGAACTCTTTCTAAGTTTAAGGTACTGATCTTAGACGTAAGTTCATCTAGCAGTGGATAAGCTTCGATTTCCAATTCTGCTGCCTGAGAAATTTGAAAATTTTTGTAACCTTTAACAGAAAATGCTATCAGCAAAGTACATTAGCAATGATGGCAAGTTGCTGTTTTCTCGGGCGCATCAAAGAGATTGATCAATAACTAATCCTTCCCAAGGAATGAGGAAATACTGACATAAAAAATTCACAATTTAGCTCATTTGACATTATAATTTACACCAGATACCTTAGAAATACATATCGCTAAAACAAAATGAGGGATAGAAGGTACATCCAAAAGTTTAACCAATAATTTTAAAATGATAAGGGAAAAGATAGGTCAACAATATTGCTTACTTTCCAGAATTGAATTGTCAGGAACCTTTATTATATGATCTTAGCTCATCAAGTATATAAATCACCAATAAAAGCTAGAATCAGGTACAAAAATTAAGTAAATTATACATTCTCTGTTCTTGTGTTAAAATGTTTTGCAGTTGGTAGAATAATGTCAAGAACAGCAAATAGGACAGCATAATATAAGGAACTATGTCAAAATGATAGCAGCAGATCATCCCGAAAGATATCATGCTGCCAGCTTCTTACTCAAAGGATTTATGTTTTCAATAGGGTTATCGGTACAATCTTACAAAAGCTCGCACATTCTTTCACATGATATACGGTGATAAATTATCTCACGACTTTTCTTCCCTTCCCTTCTTTTTCCACATTCTTGGAATTTTGTTCAAGGAGACTACGTGTTTCACCACTTTCTGATTGCAGCTTTCTAGAAATCATTAACTCATTAGGTCATTTTGAATCAAGGAACAAAGAGTCTAAGTACCTTTTACTTTGTTCATCTATCGATCATATTTAAGTCGATCGATGTTGAAGTTGTAAGGCGAAAAAGTTTTGACTTCATTATGGAGTCTAACCATACTGGCTTTGCATCATGCTCGTCTAATTAGCTAGAGCACTAAAGCTCGATTACTATAAAATGCAACATGATGATTTCTTGGAACTTACGGTGTTAGACAAAAGTATCCAGACTTCATGTCAAAAGGATGACAGTCAATTTATAACTGCATTTGAATTTGAAAATTTGCTAAACACGGTTTGGGTTACTACTTTGACGCACCTGTGTATCCAGGAATGTACAAGCAGCCTCCAGAGCAACTTCAAGAGCCCTAAACTCAAAGGACAAGTAATCGGGTGATGTATTTTCATACATATTCTCAAAATTCCTATTTCCTGTCCTTCTGCTCAATTCAGCACCTTCAGTCTGCCAAACCTCACCTGCTCCAGCAGTTGTCAATCGTCGTTGCAGCTCTACCACGTACTGCAGTACATAGCTATCAAGAGAATTCAAAAGCAGAACCTCATCAGCTGTAATAATGCATCTAATCTGCTCCAAATTAACGACTATGGCCTTCTCTCTGCCAAGAATTGTCGAGGGATAAACAAATAAAGGATCAAGTAAGCGCAGATCACGGGCAGGGAGATCACAGCGACGCATCATGGTGAACTTATCAACCTCAATGACTTGGGAGTTCCCTGATGTATCAACACGAATCCATGAGCGAAGGCATTGGCCCCGTTTTTTCAAGCCCAAAACATCCATGGCTTGAAAAGGTTGACGCCCAGACGGAGACGGCCTATAAGATGCATCTCTGAGATTTGTAGCAGAAGCAGGTCTTGGTGGGAGCAGGCGCTCTTTGAGGTCTGCCATTATAGAAGAGGTATAACTGCTGAGAGAAAAAAAGGGCACGAATTATCAAAAATCATGAAGAAAAGCGAGGCATAGCTAACTCATGATAGTTGTCATAGAACCATTCCACCCATCTATATAACATGATTATTCAGTTTTTATAGGCAAACACTGGTCGTTTTAGTCTTCAGATGAGCCATTATCAGATTATTGATATGTGCTAATGCAGTACATATATCGCTGCCACTACTATAAAACAAGAGTCAAGAACATCTATCATCATAAATACGATAAAACTGAAATTTCCACCACAACCGAATTTGGATTTGAGTGGCAGATACTTTGCATGTCTAAAATGAGCATCCTATCACTTAAGCCACAAATGACACATCTCGCATACGATTTTGAGTGTAACGCCTAACAATGAGGTCTCGTTCAAGAGCTCATATACCCCAAAATTCAACTATATATAAAGGTGGATAGCTTCATTTCTAATACATAATGTAGCTTGTGTGTTGGTTAAGTTGATTATTAAGATAATTAGCACACTATCAGCACCACAAATTTTGAACATCAAGAAAGCGTCTCCCAAATTCCTTCCCTTTCGTTTCAAATAACGAGAATACAATTATCAGATTGTGTGATTCTCACATGAAAACCACAGAGTCTATGATAATAAACACATTCATGGCCAAATTATGAATTAAAAAAAGAACAAAATTTACAACTGTTCACAAACAGTAATCGGCAATTGTTACATACACAAATAGTTGTTGGGGATGGCAACTGGCTCCCCCATCAGACATTAAACACGACGCTAAACAGGTTAAAACTTTGAGCAATTCAACAGAGAAAATAGGGAAAAACAAGTTTAAAGTTACCGGATAGCTGAGAAATTAGGGATTCGCAGAATCACATGGATTGCTTGACCACCGGATTACGTACAGTTGCGGTGATTGGAGAAAGAGAGATTCAGTCCGTGCGGTAGTTCATAAAGTACACTTCAAATGATGAAGAAAGATGACGTCAGAGCTCCAAAGATTTGCGGGGCTCGGTTGTTGTTGGAGCTCTGTGTGGTTTTGTGTGGGCTTTACTACTGCCAAACCCGATCAAAATCTCTTCATTCTTTCGGGTTTTTTAACAGGCGAAATGTTTGGAACTCATTATTAAAATTGGTTATAATTTATTTTTAAAATAAATTATTTTAATTTGATTAATAATCACGAAAAAAAAAGAGAGGAACAAATGAATTCAATAATGAAGTGATTATTTAATTATTGCTATTTATAGCTTTATCTATAATGCCACAATGATGAGAGTCCAAAATTGGGAACGAATTCTCAATCCTACTCTACAAAATTATTAAAGAAATTTGCAAAATAATGAATACTGACACAAAGGTTTGATGTATAGACACAAAATTATAAACTTTAAATTCATTGATATAGATAAGAAAATAATTTTAGAATCTTTTTTTTTTTTTCTTGTACCAATAATTTTAAAGTGAAAAACATTAATTTCTCTTCAAAATTCACCCGACTCGTATTCGACTCACTCGGTTAACTCGGCCTGACTCTCCCAAGTCCCAATGCGGTCCGATCATGGTTTTCTCAGGTGTGTGAATGCAAGCGGAGGTGCTGGGCAATGCTTTTACTTTGGGCTCTCTATCAGAATTTTTATGTTGGTTCAAGTTTTGACAGATTCTACTACTTTAGACTCTCGGTTAAACAATGTTACATTGTAGGGGTATATTATAATCAACCGGTAAATTTGCGATGTTAGTTAGGTCGTCTAATTCGTTTACTGTGTGTAAAAAAAAAAAAAAAAAAGTTCCCAGGAACTCGCATTATATGCAAGCTCATAGCCTTGTCATTGAAGCCATAAAACATAACAATATGATTTATTATTAATATAATTAATTATAATATTCGGTATTATTCGAATTATATACAAACGTTCAATAACATGTTATAAAAAAAAAATTTTAAAATCATATTCTTATAGTATTCATTTTTTTAATAAGTACATTTTAAATTTCTAAATAAGTTGAATATATTGATAAAAAAATTTAAAATATAAAATTTTAATTTTTTTGAGGAAAAAAAAAATTTCATCAATTCTAAACAGATACTTATATGACATCTTAATTTAAAAAACAAAAAAATTATACTACCTTTAAATATGTATAATTCTTTCTCTTTTTTTTTTTTTTTTGTTAATTAACTAAAATTAAATTATTATATTATTTAAATAACATGAACTTATGTATGAATATAATATAATTAAACTTAATACATATATTGTTGGGAATATAAGGAGTCTATGCATTTAACATTGTGCTATTAAATTTTAAAAATATATTTATAATTTTAAGTGAATGAATTAGTGAGTCGTGTAGAATAGTATTTTTCACCCTTGTTATGTTATTAAATTATGTCAAATTGAGAGATAAATATGTTTAAAAAGTGTAAATCAAAAATTTAATGTATAACAAATTTCTTATATTTCTACGTTACAACTCAATTATTAATATAAAAGGTCCACGGACGAAGACGACAGACAATTTAAGGTGGAGGAAGAGGAAGAAACATGTTTTGTCGCTGTCTGTCTCGTTCTATTCCCACGCAAAGTATATAAAGGTACGTTGTTTATAACGTGTCAAACAAATCTACAAACTAGGGGGAAGGAGGGGGAAAGGATATGGATCGGGCGCCCCTCGTCTATCAACAAAAGCCCGAAGTCCTGCGGTGCTGTGTTTGTTGTGCACTCTCTTCTTTCTTTTTTGAATAATAATTGCACATTCCCAACCGTTGACTTTTTTTTTTATTTTTTTTTTTATGCATATTAAAAGAATATATTTAATTATCAAGATATTAACTTATATTTATATATTATTAAATTTTAAATAATAAAATAATTATAAGCCATATTATTAGTATTACTTTTTTATATAGTGTAATAATAATTAAGTTATAAAAGCATTATATTATAATAATTATTAAAATATTTAATCATAATATTATATTTAATAGAGTAATAAAAAATTAAATAATTTATTTTATTAATTTGTTTATTACAAAAATTAAAAAATATTACAGAAATTATAAAACATAAATAATGTGATATGCCTGTTGGGCACATAAGCAAATAATAAACTGGGCCCTATCCAATAAGCAAAGACACTCACAATTTCTAAACCATTGATTTTGTTGCTTGAAAAATGAAAACGACACCCAAACACTCAATTGATCTTTTTTTAATTTTTTGAGGGGGGGAGAGAGAGAGGGGTGTGTTTTCAAAGTTTGATTTTTTTTTTTTTTGGGTACATTCTGCTTTGTTTTCTACTCATCACATACGTCAAATACATCTCACTCATTCAATCCCCCATTCAATCAATAAACCGAATACACTTTATCACGTGAATTAACTCATAATTTTTAAATAATTTATTTTATTGCCTGAAAAATCAGAACAACACAAAATAACAAAATTCAATGAAAAAGTTCCAACACCAAAATGAAGGTAAAATAAAATCAAGAACATAAATTTGTGAAGTAATGATTTTTCACTACAACGCACAATAATAAAATTCAATGAAAAACTTAATTAACACACAACATAAAATCAAGAAGATAACTTGTTGAAGTAATGATTTTTCATTGCATTATTATTGATAATAATTACAACTCTTGATCTAATGACCTCGGGCCACATAACCTTCTCTCACACCTCTGAGAGTATTATTACTCATACCACGTCATGTACAACGTATATTGAGATCCAATTTCCAAACTCCTTATGTACAAACATCATCAACCATCTTTATATATGGTGATGGATTGATGCTCCATTTGGTGGATTAAAAACCAATTCATTCATAAAAAGTAACTGATTATAATTAAATTAATTAAATAAAATTAATTAATTAATTAATTATAATCACGTCTCAGATGTAGGGGTTGATGTGGGAAGAGTAGTCTCGGATACCAGCTCCTTCCCAGCCCATCCATTCCTCCCACATGTCATAATCTGGATCGTACATTCCTCTCATCGTATCATCATCCACCGATGGACCATCATCGTACCTAATCGCCATCTCCGGCTCTCCTCTTAAACTACTCATCACTGCATCATAAGCTTCATTTATTTGGTGAAACTGGACCCCACAGTTACTTCCTCTGCACACGTCTGGATGATACTGCACCAATCCAACAATTTCCTTAACTAGTAATATCACAAAAATCAAATAAATAAAATAAGAGGGGCAAAAATCTTTATCCAAAACAAAAAATAAAATTAAAAATTAAAAAATTCACGATTTCTTTTTTAGCAAAATAGGTTTTCAAGTAGAATCATTTCAAAAGGGTTCTTGAAATCTTGATATGATTATAAGTAATCCATATGTATTTTATGTGCAAATTACCTGCAAAGCGAGTTTTCTGAAAGCCTTCCTGACCTCAGATTCAGAAGCACCGGGACGAATCTTGAGAGTTTTGTAGGAATCTGACATGGTGGAAACACAGCTAATCCTGAATTTATTATTATTATTAATTTGATTTCTCTTCGTCTTTGAATCTTTCTTCATCTGAGTCCATGAAGCCGAAGCCGACCCACGACCACCAATTAACGCACCAACAGCTGCCATTCTTGTCAGTTTCAAAATTCTCAAAGAACCAAAGCTTGATCTACTGTTCACATAAGAAGAGAAGAGATGGAATACGTTATTGGATGGTATGAGTAAGTTGTGTGAAGGTTTCGGCAAATCGAGTTGAAGTGTAGTGGTGTTGTGTCAAGGTCATGTAGGGTAGGGTGGACAGTCCTTATCCTATCTAATGGCAATTATTATAATTATAATGATGATGATGTGTCTCTCTTGCCTTTCGCGGGTGGAGGGAAAGTCTTATCTTACCCGACCCTTCGCGCCTGGTCGTTGTTTTTGGAATATAGTATTTCAATAGTATTTAATTTCCCTCCTACGAGTTTCTACATTTTATTCTATTGTTCTAAAATTTAAAATAATTTTAAGAAAAATATATAATTTTTATAAAGAGAAAAGGGAATATTGGAAATATCATAATCAAATTTAGCTATAAATTATTTTAAAAACGAGATTTTTATTTTATTTTTTTGATAATTCAACTGTATAGATGAAAAAAATATAAAGAAAAAAAAAAACGATGGAGCATATTAATTTTTAAGTAATTTAATGAATTAAAACTCTTTTTTCTTGTGTATTAAAATTTATTATATTTATATTACAATTTTAGTGGTATATATTTATTAATTTCTTTATTTTAAATAAATAGCTTCTACATCATTTAATTTTCTAAAAATTAGTAAAATTCTTTATTTATTCATGTTCTTGTCATCTATATATAGTTGAATCATAAAAAAAAAGTTTTAAAAATCCGCTATAAGACTGATCTATAACCAAACTTG
>JAUMHB010028216.1:0-13083 GCA_032359685.1 Pittosporum tobira | reverse complement strand
TATTAATTAGTACTACTTCAATTCTAAAATTAAAAATAATTATTTTTTTGGGTATGTTTTAAGATTAAATACTTTCTCATTCTTATAAAGGATGAGTAAAATATGAAAAGTACGCAAATTAAGGAAATTAACATTTTAGGAGAGAATATTTTTCTGACAAAATTGTATTTACAAATGTATTTTATAATAATAGAGAGAGAAAAAAAAAATTTTGATATGACATAAAATGAGGATAAAAAAATAATTACAAAGTAAAAGTAATAGATTAAGTCATTTTTTTAGACAATAAAAGTGATATATATAGGCTCATTCTTTTTGGAACGAATGAAGTATATGTTTCTATTTTAATATCATCAGAATATTATGGTACTCCTAGTTTATTATTTTATTGTAAGTATAGATAAAATTTTATACAATTTGTAAAAATAATTATTATAAAAATTGTCATTTATTTTTAATGTGTTTCTAATTTTAAAAATGATGGAATATTTTCTTACAGGATAGACGTAGAAAGGAGCAACCCTTCGGGGAAAGAGATAAGCTACCTGAGAAGAGAAAGAGTCACCGACCAATACATGCATTACTGTGTATAGATAGTGCAATAGTTTTCTAACTAATATTTATGTCTCTAAGTGATTAGAAAAGGCCCCCGGTAAATCTACAACTTGCGGCCTCTCCCAAAATCTAAGTTGTTTATAACTTTTGTGGCTTACATTGAAAAAGGCCCTACCATGAATCATGACGGATTTTCATTTTTAATATTGTTAGGGTCACTCCATATGTTCACATCCTTAAGGGACCCCCCTTGTCTCCAACCTTTAATTTGAATTACTAATTAATATTTTATCTCCAACATAATTTCAATTTCCCTACTAGCATGACATCCGCACTAGAATTTGAGTAAGAAGCCAGTGCCAGATTACGAGAACACCTCAGTCCACAATGTCTGTAGAGGAATGCTTTATCTTATTACTCGATTTTTTTTGATTATTTCATAATAGTATTTTGTAATTATAATAAAATTAAATATTTTTTTTGATAATTATGTTTATCAGAATACGGTCGAAATTAAAATATATTTATTTTTTTGACCGTGTCATGGATTGGTTCCTCATCCTAGGCGGTTATTTATGCTTGTGCAATTCAAGTACAAAATTAACCAAGGGGGAGGACATTGTACGTTGATGTGTTTGTATCCACCTTGTCACTACTTTTGTTCACTGAATTGTGGTTGGCTTTAAGAAGAAGGAATCTATGTTGGGTGTGTATGTAGGGGTGTGTGATGTGAAACATCTCAGAGTTATTTGTACTTCTTAACATAATATTTTGACAGCAATAATTTCCTAAAATAGAAACTACAAAAATACTATAACCAAGCTCAATTAATTAATATAACATATAAATAGACAAATCTTAAATCCATTTGGTTCATTTACTAAGTCTTGGTTCGAGTTGACTCGGTTCAATTATCAACTTGACTCAATTTTAAAAATTTTAAATTTAAAATTCAGATCGAATTGACTATAATATAATGTCATTGTATATGTCTGATAACTTCGACTCGAAAGATATAATATTTCTGATCAAATTTATTCGTATATATACACTCCTAGGCCCTAGCTACTTTGTAAAAGAGGGACACTATGTTCAGAGGAGGACACACAGTGACCAAGTCCTGTGTCGTGGTCTGCCGTCTTCTCTTCTTTAGCTTTTCCCCACATCATCAAATAGAAACCAGCAGCTATTGTAGTAATCCCGATGACACTGTCCCAAAAAAATAAACTAAAACATGAAAATTTGTTATTATAAGTAGGTTAAATAGAGATAATCGCGTATATATACCTTCCAAGACTGAGAGCGTCTCCAAGAAACGTGACACCCATAGCGACTGCAATGACCATTTCTAATGGCACAAACATTGAAAAAAATACTGGTCCTTTCAATCGAAAAGTCCACATATGAACGACAATTCGAATTGTAACCCCATAGATTGCCTAAACAGATAAAATTAACCAACATCACCATCAGCTTGCATGACTTGGTTAGACTAGCGGTATTAAATGAATCAAGCTTATCGAATTTGAGTTTGGTTTAAGATAAATTAATTTATCTCGAACTCAGATTCTACTTGTTTAAACAAACGAGTTTTTAACAAATCGAATTCAGTTTTTTTATGAAAATGTTACGGAGACCTTAAAAAACGAACTTAATTTGACTTGTTAAGCTGAATAATTTTTTTACTGAACTCGAGTCAAATTTTAGACGATAATTCAACTCAAACTTTAAACGATAATTCAACTCATTTAGCACAACTAGTTTATGGTTGCTTAAAATAAATTTAGTGGTTTATATATGCTTACGTGGTATCCAATAGCTACCAACTCTATATCGGGTCTTAAGTTCCAAGCATTTGGGTCCTCTACTGCAATCAAACAAATTATAGCAGACATGATGGTAACAACTATGCAATTAATCATAGTTACCATCAGCTCGGCCGGGTACTCTTTTATGATCCAGGTCTGCAACATGAATTTTAATTTTTTTTTCGCTATTATTAGTATAAATATACTCCATGAGTTTAGTTTAATTTAATTATTTTGACTAAATTTAATTTACCTGGACTATAAATATTATTGATTTGATGAAGTAAGCAATTGCAAGGAGAATCCCACCAATAACCCAGTTTGACGACTGCTGAAGTAGATCACGGTTCGAGACTGAAGAAGATTTAAAGATGATGGTTGGTCCTTTGTACAATGTTACCAACAATGCCCCACCGATCGATATTAGGGTTCCAATAATCTTGGCTTGACTGCTCTTGGTTTTCAAGTCTAGCTTTTCCATCCTAAAAATCAATTTAAAAAAAAATAAATTAAAGCAGATCACCGGCAACTTAATTTCTCTATAAAAAAAAATTTAAAATTATAAAGTATTGTAATTATATCTTTAAACTACGCTTGATATAACCCACATATTTACTTTCAGTAGTCCTTCAAATTTATAGTGTGCGCATACCCAAAAAAAAAAAGTATTATGGTGTGCAATTTGTGTTCTTCAATAATTTCCATCCATTTTACTAGCTTCTTAGAAATAAAGTTAAAGGAGGAATTAGTGGGCACAAAGGTGTATTGTATCTCATTATACTACTGTTACGTAGGATTTATCTTTTTATTTATAAAAAATTATTAACTTAAAAAAAAATAACTTGACAAACTATAGATAAAATAAAAAAAGATAATGAAACAGGAATTATACCAGAATATTTGAAATCATAAAGGCCGACTTTATCTGAGTAATGTAAAGAGATACACTTGTTTTATTTATGCTAGTGTCATGCACATGTATGAATTTAGAAAAAAATAAAATATATATAATAAAATTTGCTTACAAGAAAAAAATAGGATAAAAATGAATAATGTAGTGAAACTCTTGTTATTTTATAAACTTTTCTTACAATAAACACTAAAAATAAAAGAGTAGTAAAAAATTGGATAACTTATTTATTTATATAAAGTCGGCTGCTACATGTGGGATTGCTTTCAAACATGGATTTCTTATTTTGTGGCCAATAATGTAATGCGATTAGAAGTCATTGCATTAAAAAAAAGACGATGATAGCAATAAAGTCGGATTTCTTAATTTTGTGGCCAATAGAGAGAATAAGTCAGGATAATAAATAAACCAATTAATTAATTAATTATTAATTACCTGAATATGATAGCAAGGATGAAGGTATAAGCTATGCTGAGGTTACCCATCGCCGAAGACAACGTTGGTGAGCTATACTCAACACCAAGAGCCGCTAATATCTGTAATGAACAACTGATATGTGCAGTGAGTTATTTAAAGATTGCATATGATTGATCTCATGCATTAAATGTGTTGGAAAATGAGTTGGGTATATTCAATTTGGTGGCATTTATGTAGTGGTTGATTCGGTTTGTTTATCCATATTGACTTTTTGTTTTACTCATTATTGTGAAGTTCAATTGTATTTTATAGCACATAATAGTAAGTGTTACACAACTTTATGTTGTATATAATAGTGAGAATTATACTCATTATGGTACTCATAATGATAGCTTTATCATATATATTGTGTGTGTGCGTGTGTGTGTGTGTGAGGAAGGTGGATGATTCTTGACATTCTACGAGATATACTCATATGAGAAGGATGAATGGTTCTCTCATAAAGATTGAGGCTACATTCATCTTATGTTATACTACAGAGAATACAACTAACACAAATAGGATGATGGAAATAGCGGCTATACTCATCACTATTTCCATCGGAAGCTTGATGTATAGCCGTTGTTGGACTATACAACAATCACGGTGTTAGTACACATGATGAACATAGTATAGTCTAACAGTTGAGATACATCGGAAGCTTGATAGACAACTAATAGTACACGTTATCTAGCATATATCCAAATATGATAAAGATGGACTACATACACATGTATCGGGTAATATTATTTCGATTATTTTTCTAATTCCGCATGCATGCCCACATACACATTTATTTAAAATTGGTATCAAAGCATATGGTTGTTAGAATCATGTCTTACATGTTGTCCATATGCTCTATATATGTATTTTTGCTATTTTTTTGTTAAAGACTTAGTTTAGGCCATTAATGGTGAACCATACTATGTTTAGAATTTGGGTCTGAAATTTCAGTATGTTGTAGCTTATATGCAGTAGCTATGATCTACAAATTTTTATTGCATTCGGAATATTAGATTTGAGAAAAATCCAAACTGAAAATATTTTTGTAGAAATTAAAATTGAAAAATCTTTCTTCACATTTGGAAATATCTTTGTGTGAACATATTATTTACTTAATTTGGATTTAAACAAAAAAAAATATATGGCCGTTTGAAATTCTGGGATGTAATTTGTAGTTTTCTAAAAATTTCTGCTGGAGGTTGATGAT
Source organism: Pittosporum tobira (assembly GCA_032359685.1). Lineage (NCBI taxonomy): Eukaryota > Viridiplantae > Streptophyta > Magnoliopsida > Apiales > Pittosporaceae > Pittosporum > Pittosporum tobira. The sequence goes on along the minus strand of JAUMHB010028216.1, from coordinate 8,144 downwards.
GATGATATCATCATAATGCTAGCGCTTACTAATCAACATTAGCAACTTGTACATGCAATAGACTTGTACTCTTAATTAGCAATAGAAGGTCATCCCAATGTCATTTTAGTATGAAATTTTCATGTCAAGCACTTAAGCATAAAATTAAATTTATGATTTATGTATCATTTTAAAATAATTATTTATTACAGTCCCATTTTTCTGGTATTTTATTTACTAATAGAAAATTCCTTGTGCATGTGCTGACCTATTTGGCTTATTAGAAATTTTTATTACCTATTTTTTAATATCTCCATTACTTGGATGTTAAGAAATTAAATATTTTAGTGGCCTAGTTTAATTTTTATCATATCTATAATTATGGAATAGTTGTAGAAAATAGCAAATAATATTAAAGGAAATCCGAAAAAATTAGGTTGACTGTGCTTATATAGTAAGTTGACTGGCATATAATTTTTGTTAACATATTATTAGGGTTTGGCATATTTGTTGTACTATTTTGAAAATAATGCTTAGCTAATAAATTCCGTTTCATATTTTTTGGAGAAATTAAGCATACAAATAATTTTTGTATTTATTATTTAGGTATGCTGGGATTATTAACTTATGTTATAAACACAATATGCTTATACCTATGAGGAGGAATTTAGTAAGAGTGACTTAATTTATTCCTAAATTCTTTTTTTTTTGCGTCGAATAAATTAATTAAAATAGTAAGATATATTGTGATTTATGATTCCCAAGTATAGCGAAACCTCTTTCTTGTGTTTATGTTATGATTTTTTTTTTTGTTAATTTGCGTTTATGCAGCAAAATAATAATTTTATAGTATTTTGTAATCAATTAAGATATCTCAAGTGTTTCTCGAAAATGTAATCCAATATTTGTAGAGTTTGACCGTCTTAGTATGAGATTTTAGGGGTCTTATATAGAATTTGACTATAATTAGATTGGGTGGTAATGTTCGAAATTGTATGATCTTGTTGACTATCAAACGCACGAAATTCCAAGAACATGAAGATTAAAGAATAGACGAAAACACAAAAGTTTTATGTTTGATAAAAATCAATCTCAATAAAATCAAAAGCCACCGTTCTCTAAGCAATACAGAGTTTAAATAGGAATGTTTAAAACACTAATTATAATAGAATTCGAGAATAGCAACATTAAAAAAAAAATTACCGTAATAACATAAATAATTAAAAAAATTTAAAAATCCATCTAAACGAGCCCGAAACTCTAAAAACTGACGGTGCCCACTGCAAAATACTACAATGGGTTGTGCTTAAAAGCCCGTTTCCAAGCAGCCCACCAAATTTGAGCCCATTCTGAGTCAGAAACTTTTGATGACCGAATTAACCGAATTTTTAATATTTGCATCATTCTCCCAGACTAAGAAAAGATTCATCCTTGAATCGGAATCATCAACATCTTCATCATCACTCATATTAACTACTTCTGGTGCTTCCTGATTCTCATAATAAGGAGAAAGATCTAAAACATTAAAAGTATCAGACACGTTATATTTAGCTAGAAGTTCAATCTTGTATGGATTATCATTAATTCGCTCCAAAACTTTAAACGGTCCGTTTGATCTCGGCTGCAATTTACCAAATTTGCCAGCTGGGAAACGTTCATTCCTCAACATGATTCATGTGCCTATCAGCCCGTTGCTTATACTGCATATTATGTTTGGTTATCTGTTGGTGGATCTATGAATGCAACTGCTTAATCTGAGTAGCATGCTCCTTTGCATCGGCACTGAACTGCTTGCGGATAGGTAATGGTGTAAGGTCTAAATGAGTAATTGGATTATGCCCATAGACGATCTTGAAAGGACTCATTCCCGTAGTACGGTTCTGCGATCTGTTCTAAGCAAATTCTATATGTGGTAACACTAAATCCCGTTGGTGCAAATGATTCCCCATCAAGTTGCGCAATAAATTTCCTAAACTTCGGTTGACAACTTCAGTCTAGCGATTGGTCTGAGGGTGATGAGAGGAACTGAACTGCAAGTTGGTCCCTATAAGTCGCCAAAGAGTATGCCAAAAATGACTCACGAACTTTACATCACGATCTGACGTCATGGATTTAGGAACTCCATGCAACTTGACAATGTCCTTCAAAAATAAACGAGCTACTAATGAAGCATCAAAAGTCTTGTTACATGGAATAAAATGGACTATTTTGGAAAATCGATCTACAACCACCATTTTCGAATCTTTATTCTGTTATGTTCTCAGCAACCCCAAAACAAAGTCAAGATTGATATCTTTCCATGGTGCTGCTAGAATAGGTAAAAGCAAGTACAATCCCGTATTATTTCCCTTAGTATTGGCAATTTGACATACCTTATACCTTTCTACAAAACGAACCACCTCATGATCCATTCGTGGCCAATAGAATTGATCACACAACAAGGCTAGTGTCTTATCCACACCAAAAATGTCAAGGTAGGCCTCATCCATGACTCTCAATAACAATGTACTCTCTCAGCGAACAATTTGGGACGCACAACCTAATTCCTTTGAAAAGAAAACCCTCCTGAACCATATAAAGATGAAAGGCACCTTCTCGACACTTTTCCCAGATTACCCTAAAATCAAAATCAGCCTCATACAAATTCTCAAACTCATCAAACCCCACAACTCTCACCTGCATTGTTAACAACAAAGAATGGCTTCGACTGAATGCATCTGCCATTTTATTCAACACTCCCACCTTATGATTAATAGCAAAACTGAAAGCTTGAAAAAACTCCACCCAGTTGGCATGTATTGCATTCAACTTATGTTGTCTGTTGATATACTTCAATACCTCATGATCAGAATATAAAATGAACTCTTGAGAAATGAGGTAGTGCCGCCAATGCTCCAAACTCCTTATGATGGCATAAAATTCTTTGTCATATGTGGAATACCTCTTCTTGGCTTCATTTAATTTCTTACTAAAGAATGCTACAGGTTTGCCATTCTGGCTCAATACTTTTCCAATGCCAAATCCCAACGCATCACAATGAACCTCGAAAACTTCTTAAAATTTTAGGAACACTAGACTGGAGCCTCTATCATCTTTTGTTTTAACAACTGAAAGGCAGCCTCTGCTGCAGTAGTCCACACAAATTTGTTCCCTTTTAAACAATCTGTCAAAGGTGCAATAATGGAGCTAAAATTTCGAATAAATCGCTGATAGAACGATGCTAACTCATGAAAAATGCATACATCATGGAGATTCTTCGGTGTATCCCAGTTCGTGATCGCTTCAACCCAGCTGGGTCCATGCGAATTCCCTTTTTTGATACAACGTCGCCTTGAAAAGTAACGTGATCAGTTAAGAAATGACATTTTTTTTAGGTTGGCATATAACTTCTACTCCCTTAGTGTTTAAAAGACTGCTCGCAAGTGCTCTACATGTTGCTCAACTAACTCACTATAAATCAAGATATCATCAAAATAAACAACAATAAATTTTCCAATGAACGGTCGAAATACCTAATTCATCAATCTCATAAAAATACTGGGCACGTTGGATAACCTGAAAGGTATCACCAGCCACTCATATAGACCATCTCGACTTTTAAAAGTTGCTTTCCATTCGTCTCCAAGTAGCACTTTAATTGTGATATCCGCTCCTTAAATCAATTTTTTGAGAAAATGATCGCCCCGTGTAACTAATCAATCAAGCCCTCAAATCGCAGAATATGAACCAATATTTAATGGTGATCTTATTGACAGACCTACTATCACAACACATCCTCCACGAGTCATCTTTCTTAGGAACCAACAATGCTGGCACGGCACAAGGACTTAAACTCTCCTGAATCGTACCTCTCTCTAGCAACTCTTGCACCTATCTCTGCAATTCTTCATATTCCTTGGGACTCATCCGATAATTTGTTTTGTTGGGAATCACAGCTCCAAGCACTAAGTCAATGCAATGTTGGATGTCCCTCATATGTGGTAACAGTGGTGGCATATCTTCAGGCACTACATTACCAAATTCCCTAAGCAAAGGTAGAACTTTTGGAGGGATATCTAGACTATTAAAATTTTGTTCCATCACCACACATGCAAAAAGTTATATTTCACTCATAGTTGCTTCTTTAAACTTGGACCTGGTCAGTACATTATTCTTCACATTTTTTCTCCAATCTGACGGTCCCAATGTAATGGTCCTTCCATCCTTCTTGAAAGTGTAGGTATTCTTGAAACCATTTTGTGTTGTCCTCCTATCAAATTGTCATGGTCTACCCAACAAAATATGGCAGGCATCCATTGGGACTACGTCACACCACACCTCGTTAGTATATTTTTGCCTAATTGAAAACTTCATCAAATACCTTTTTCCAACCTTCACATCATTCCCTTTCTTGAACCATGTCAAATTATATAGTTGTGAATGATTTTCTATACTCAGCCCCAATTTTTCAACCATTGTAACAGACACCACATTCTCACAACTTCCCCCATCTATAATCATATTGCAAACTTTACCCCCGCTAGTACACTTAGTATGGAAAATATTATTCCTAAGCCATAATTCATCACTTAACTCAGAAATATTTAAAATCCTCTGACCAACTAAGGACTCACCAGAATATGCATAAATGATGTCTTCCTAGCCATAATGATTTTCTTCAGATTCTCCGCGAGCTTCATCATACACTGGTTGTGTTTCAACCTTATCATCGATTGGATTCTCGAAAACGTCACAATCTGCCGGTTAGGGTAAGCTGCAGCAAAATACACAATTCCCTGGCACTTAAAACACCATTTTCCCGCAGCTCCTCCTTTACTGGCTCTGCTACTAGTTCCCTCTTTAACCGCAGGTTTAGGGTTTACACTCTTAGTGACATCTGGTGTTGGATTGGTCGATTAATTTTTCGTCACAACTCCTCTTCCTGAATATCGACTCTGAAACTAAGCGTTGTTCTTTCTCCGACACTGTGCTTCAACTTTTAAGACTAATCTGCACACATCCTCATATGTCAAATACTGCTGCAGCTCTATAATATCAAAAATTTTCATTATCAACTCATTTAAATATTTGGCAATAGTTTGCTCGTCTTCTTCGGCTACATCATATCTCATCGATAGACAATCAAACTCATGGGTATACTATTCAACTGACATCTCCCGTTGTTTAATACCATGATATTCAATGATCGCCTCATGCTGATAATGGGCTAGTAAAAATTTTCGTTGCAGAAACTTCTTAATTTTTTCTCACTGTACAGTCTTCGATTTTCCTTCTCTCATATGTTGTTTCTTCACGTGTTCCCACCATATCGAAACATGCTTTCTCAACCTAATCGCCACTAACTTTACTTTCTGGTCATCGGTCAGGTCTTTGATGTCAAAGATCTTATCTATTGTATGCAACCAATCGATAAACTCATCAGGATGAACCTTACCCTCAAATTTTGGAATCTCAATCTTTATCCCCAGTTTATGAAAAGAAGGCTAACCTCTAGGTCGAAATTTCTTATTTCGCCCACGATTCAGAACCCCGAACGAATTCACGTCTTCCTCTTTGTCCTCATATTCGATCTCAAATTTTTCGTCTTTGTCATATGGAATCTCCAATCTTGCCTGAGCAAGTTTTTGTTCTAACTCCTAGATCCGCCTCTTCTATTCTTCAATTTCTATGCCCTGCAGGTCTCTTTGACGCGATATTTTATTTTCTTCAGGAACAGTTCCACGTCCCCTACTTTCACAACCCCGTCGTCCACGACCATCACGATTTTTTTTAGCCATCAATCAACAGAAACCTAAGCTCTGATGCCAAATAATGTCAAACACACAAAATTCCAACAACAGGAAGATTAAGGAATAGAAGAAAACACAAAAGTTTTCTGTTTGATAAAAATCGATCTCAATCAAATCAAAAACCATCATTCTCTAAGCAATACAGAGTTTAAATAGGAACGTGTAAAACGCTAATCATAATATAATTCAAAAATAGCAACATTAAAAAAATTACCATAATAAAATAAATAACTTAAAAATTCCAAAAATCCATCTAAATGAGCCTGAAATACTAAAAATTGAAGGTACCTATTGTAGTTTACTGCAATGGATTGTGCTCAAAAGACCGTTTCTAAACTGCCTACCAAATTTAAGCCCATTCCGAGTTAAAAAAATTTGATGACCAAATTTCCAATTTTTTCATCAAATTTATTAAGAGTGACTTAATTTATTCATAAATTCTTTTTTTTTTTTGCCCCGAATAAATTAATAGTAATATATTCTTGTGATTTATGATTCCCAGGCATAGCGAAGTCTCTTTCTTGTATTTATGTTTTGATTTATTTTTTTTTTGTTAATTTGCATTTACGCGGTAAAATAATAATTTTATAGTCTTTTGTAATCAATTAAGATATCTCAAGTGTTTCTCGAAAATGTAATTTAATACTTGTAGAGTTTGACCTTGTTAGTATGAGATTTTAGGGGTCTTGTATAGAATTTGAATATAATTAGATTGGGTGGTAATGTTCAAAATTGTATGATCTTGTTGACTATTAGTTAGTACAAGATTGGTCAAATTATTCGTATTTTGTTTGTTGAGTAATTTTTAAAAATGATCAGACATGTGAAATTGAATAGTTGCCTACGACTTTTAGATATGAAAACCTCAAAGACCATATTTTAGTGAAAATAATTAATCAATTAAAATGACGCATTTTAAAAATTTTGTTGTGAAGAGTTGTCGACAACCGTTTAATTGATTAGTAACACATCTAAATGATGAAAAGTTCACTTCTCAAAATATATTCACTTAACATAATTGTGATAATGGCATCATGTGATATATGACATTATGTGTTAAAGATGAAGCACCTAGACATAGCTATAACCTCAATGCATATGTTTGTGATATCGATTATCACGAGAGATTAGATCTACTCACAAGAATGAAGATTAAGAGAGATAAGTTATACTTCGCCTTTGGTGGAAAGTCACTAAATGACATATAGTCAAACTTGATAACAAGAGATATACTACAAAAGTACATGTTAAATTGGAACGATTCGCTTGTGAAAGCACTGAGTTGAATATGATACTCCAAACATCTAAATTCTTTTGTTAATCAATAATTTATACATGATCTCTTCAATGTGAATTGTAGATTAAATTATTATCGATAACATAACAAAGAATTAGATTGAGTTTGTAGAGAATTTGTTGGTTTCAATTGAAAGTCAAAAAGTAAGTTTTTGAGAATAATTTGATATGGAGGTGCTACACACTTACAAAATGAAAAAATCGATCTAGATGCACATTATGTCCCATGATGTACTTTAGTTTTCGATGCCTCCACGTTAGAATATTTTTTTTTTTGTACTTATTATAAAAAAAGTTAGACTTTCGAATTGGATTTTAAAGGTAATTAAATAATTCTTATTCATAGACAACTCACGTTGTAGTTGTTTTGGTTTTGGTTTATGGTAATTATGAGAACCTAAATGTCATAATAGTTATATTTTTGTTGCTAGTTAAATAACTGGTAATCATATTATGTCCAGAAATGGCATAGTAGGACAATTTATTTTAAATATGATAGATTGATTATAATAGCTTGAGAAGGTATTTTAGGCCTACTCGCTAAAATCAATCTACATATAGGTGATCTTCGCAAACCATGAAATGGATAACTATTAAGGATTACCATAAGAGTAATTGTTCAACTTTGTATTTAATACACTCAACATCCTTGATTCAGTGACTTTAAAAATTATGATATAATAGTTCTTATTTCGATACAAATGACTACATTGTCTTGGTTAAGTCAATTCAAATCTCCTAAAAGTTGCAGTTAAACTACTTTAGACTTTAGTTGATTGACACTGAGTATTGACTAGACATATGTGTCAATGCATATAGGATTGATTGAAACAACGAGCGTTAATTTGAGTAGTCTAAGAGACTATGAAAGAAATCTAAGAGATCAACGGATAGCTGACAATTCCTAGATTTTTTCATAAAATTGTATTGCGAAAAAAGAACTTAAATTATATCTTAATATGGTTATACTCATAGTGGCACGAGTTAAATTGATTGTCGTGACTTATATATGTGACACCCCCAAATCTGGGCATCCACACCCCGACTTGGGTTGCCAATTTATTATTAAATCCATGTCTT
>JAUMHB010028205.1:3383-19783 GCA_032359685.1 Pittosporum tobira | reverse complement strand
GATTTCATTTCACTAAATCTGGATCCCGCATTCCAAGTCTATTATAGAGAATATTAAAAATTCAAAAATTGCAAATTGGCTAGTGAAGACAAGTGAATTACATTTTATATAACCTCGGATGATAATATTTGAATACAAAACTAGTTAATCTAGATTAGAAAAGAAACCATGTGACAAGCTCTCTTAAAGTATTAAAGCATCATGTCTGAGACAATATTAGGCAATAATAACATAGGTACCTGCAAAAATGGAATTAAGTCTGACCCATTCCTCGAATAAACATTTTTCCTCAAATTAAAATGATATCATCAAGGCATTGACACATGATCCCAAGAATCCATCCAACTAAACTGCATCCCACTCTCCCGATTTAACCTTAAGTTAACATTCCAGATAAATACCCAGATTACAGTCTTTAAAAAAATGGAAAATCAAGTAAAATAGTTGAGGGGGTGACAGGAACCTAAATTAAGGGCAACATAAACCATGTATAAACATAAATGTAAAAAAGCTGATACGACTTCGAAAGCATCATGTCTAACACGAAATCAGCTTAAGCTCACTAAAATAAATAGCATTCCCAGATGATTTTCTGCAGTATCATCAATTCATAAATGAAGAGGGCTCTTGAAGAGCCCCCGAAACCCCAGCAGTACTTGCTGCCGCCTGAGTAGTACCATGGGCATTCCTGGTATTTTCCATTAAGGTATTAAGCGCAGATGGGATGCCATCAGATGTAGTGGTCGTCAAATTCGCTAATGGCCTAATAGGTAGAGTTGGCTGGGTTGGCGGAATAATATACTGGTTAAGTGCCGCAGAATAAGCCTGCCCCGACAAACTTCCACGCATTCGACCACTGGGCCGCCAATCCTGAACTGCCGCTGATGAGTCCACCACACCATCGGGCCTAGGCCCATTACCATTCACAGCAAGAGAAGAAGTTCTAGGTGCTTGTACTGGAGCTGATGGAGATTGTGAATGCATCCTCATAAACCGTTCCCTGTTCTGAATAACTGCTTGATGAGTTTCGGTTGGTGTGGGGAAATGAGCAGATGATCGGACAACGTTAGGAGTTTGAGGCCTTGCATATGGGTGGCTCCGCGGATGTAAGTTTTGGCTTTCTGTTGGAAGCACGGGGGAAACTCGGTAACTACTCGGGAGTCGACTAGGAGCTGGGAGGCCAGTGATCTGTTGAGTTGGTTGACTCGAAGTAAACAAGTTACTCTGTGGACCCCGGTTCTACATGGGGAAAAAAATAAAAATTATAGTCGGTTAACTGTAAAAAATGTTGGGCTTGATGTTTGTTGAAATTTAGAAGGTGAACCTAATATAGCAAGATTTCTGCAAATAAAATCTTAAAACCACTGAAATATAACAATGAACTGAATTTGGTTATTTTTGGTATTTCCGCCACACAGCATTCTGTTTTACTAACTCAGTTGCAAAATATAAGACCATTACTGATTTTTGAAAATCAAAACTGAACATTTTCAAATTCAAATTAACATGAATTCATTTGAGTTTTGAACAAATTGTGTTCTGTAAGTACTAGTCTATTCTAAATAGTTCAAGATTTTCACTATTGTATAGACTATAATTAAATTAATTCATGTAGTTTTAAAAGTCAAAGTGTTAGAAGTCAACTTTTCAAAAGTCAATAATGCTCTTATATTTTGAAATGAATGGGTACTTAAGATTGTCATATTCACGTGGCTTAAAACACGCGCCTCATTCCACCCAAAATTAGTACTTTGGCTAACCGGAAGGTATTAGTTGCAGAAATCTTGCAATTTGAGGTTCAATATGTAAAACTTTTTCTATAGGGGTTCACCTTCTAAATTGCAACAAAGCATAGGGTTGAAAAAGATTTTAAGCCCAAAGATGTTTGTATGCATGTAAGAAGAGGCGATTCAAAATTGAGATATCACAGTTCCACAGAAGTAAATTTGTATTTTTCTTTTGAAAAAATTGTTCTTACCCCAAGTTGCTGCTGCAACGAAGATGAGGACAAGTGGGGGCCCTGAATCGCATTAGCATGGGACCTAGGTTGCTGCTGCTCATCTGCCATTCTTGATCTTTGTTGAGTAATCGAAGCTGGAGTTTGAGCCGGAAGGGCCTGAACTGCAACAGGTGTTCTGTTTACTGCATATTTCGTTATTGATGGGAAGCTTCCATATTCATTGGTAATACTAGAATCTGCGAACAGTTGTATCTGTGTACTACCAGGAGCAGAAAACTGACTCTGCTCGTGAAAGACCTCGGGTTCTCGATTAAGAGCAGTAGATATGGCATCGGTTGACACAGGAGATAACATATGATTTGAAGGGGTAGGATCGGAAACACCACCATTACTTGGACCAGGTAAACAAATACCTGACCAAAAGTCATCCTCCATATGGGAAGGAGTGTTTTGAGTAATTACACTTGAATTATTAACATTCGACTGAATCTGAATATTCTCCAATAAGGGTTTCAAGTCTTCATGTTCACAAGTACCGGCCATATCCATCTCATCATCCAATTCGGTAAGATCCAGTATTTCAGGAGCACTTACGCTAGTAGACACTTGCTGTGGGACCTTGTCTGGATTACCATTGGGGATCTCATCATGTTGATTATCGCTCTGATCATTGCATTCAAATATGGGTTTCCATGATCCATCGGCAGATATTATTATATCCACAATATTTTCTCCCACCTCTCCTAATATCTGAGGAAGAATAGGTGATTTTTTACCAAAAAGCACAAGAATTTCAAGTTAGAGAATAAATTAAAAAATGCGACAAATACTTGCCTTGACCATTTTTTGATCAATACGAATGTCAGTATAGCAGACAGACTGATTGCAATGTGGGCAGCGCCAGGCCGGTCTTCTTGAATTTATATCCACATAATTGTCAAAATCAAAACACTGGGAGAGGAGAGCCAAACTGAGAACTCAAACTAGTGGTAAAAAGAAAGTTAAAAACAAGCAAGTACTATAGTAGAAAATCGCATTATATTTTCTCAATGAACTTTTTAGATTAGTATTTCAAATTATCGACACATTTGTATCTGTTTATAATCTCAGTTTTCAGTATACAAGGATTCATTAGTTTTTTTTCCACACGTGTGATGAAAGCAAGGAGACTGACCTGAAGATGTTTACAAGCATGCCCTTTGACAGGAGTTTTAATACGCCTGAAGCTGTTGAAGATTAAGGATCAAAATAAATAAATCAGCTTAAGATCAAAAGGAGAAAAAAAAAATGATAAGTCCGCTTAAGATCTCCATACATATTATCGTTGATTGATAATAAGATTAGAAGTTTAGGCAGAGGATGAAATCAGCAGTATCTAAAAGATGAAGCTATATACATATAATACCTAAAGCTGTATACATATAATACCTACCCTAACACCACCAGTAACTAAGTAGATTGCTCACAAGAGTAAGTAGTGTCTAATAAATGGAAATTTTTAATAATGGTCATATGATGCAGGACAAGCCCGTGGAACTCTTAAGCCAAATTAAAAGGGTCCAACAATAGTATTTTAGTAATTATACTTAATACTTAATTAAGTAATTTAGAATTATTCTTATTATTAGTTTCCATATTTATTATAGTTAGCTTATTTCCCAAGTTTAGGGTTCTCTATTTAATAATTGTAATCCCTCGTCAGTAAACAATGAATTATTATTGAGAAATATTTGTGGGAGCAACTTACCGTGTTCTCTCTTCTTCTCTCTCTCGTTCTCTATTCTCTAATTCTTTTCCAACATTTGGTATCACCGTATCAGAACTTAGAACTTAGACTTCTACCGATTAATTATCAACCCTAACTCCTCTCTACTATCCAGATTTCCCGGGAGGGGGGGTGAATTGTTCATCGCTACAGCGTCAGCGTCACTGTTCACCTATGTTCGTACCTCTGTTGTTCATCGTTACTATTCATAACCACTGTTCCACATCTCCAAAACCTCAAAGATTCAAACTTTTTTCAAAATTACTGCCACCCACTCTCAATCACTAGAAACAGTAAGAGGATAAGAGATAGAAGGAAGCAGAAGTCATCGTCGGTGACCCCTAGTCCGTTGCCGATCTTAGAACTAATCAGTTGACGTTTTTCTCACCATAATTAGCCAGCGGATCTGTCATTATTGTTGTCATTATTGTTGATTGAAGTTTAGCACCTAAAAATGGTTAACGCTGGAGAGGTCAATGCCAAACTTGATGCTTTTATGCAAGAACGAAGAGAAGCTATGCAAGAACAAAGAGAAACCATGCAAGAACTTAAAGCCCAAATGGTCCAACTCACAACCATTGTTATGGCTACTCGTAAAGATAAAAAGAAAGTCAATGCTAGCCCTCCAAATTCACCCAATGATTCTGAATTGGACTCCGATGGCTCACAATATGGGTTGAACTTTGAAAGAGGAGTAAGGCTAGAGGTTGTAGAATTTTATGGTGATCAAGATGCTAATGTATTTTTTGATTGGATGCATAGTTTAGACAACTTCTTCCGTTGGTACGAGCTATTTAATGAGAGGAAATTGATAGTTGTGGAGGGAAAGTTAAGAGATAAAACTCGTATTTGGTGGGATCAGTATAAGAAGAGCGAAGATGCGTCTATACGAAAGTGGACGAAAATGAAAGATACTTTAATTCATCAATTCAAGCCCGTGGATTACAAACAAAGAGCATCTCTTCAATTCACCGAGTTGATTCAAGGAAGCAAATATGTTGCAAAGTATACTAGGCAGTTCTACAATCTTGTTACAAGGTCTGAGTTTTCTTGGGATGAAGATGTGTTGATCTCTATGTACCGCCGAAGATTAAATTATGAGATTTCAAATAAGTTACCTCTAATCGGTGTTTGCGAGTGAAAAATGTTATCCAACTAGCTAATCAGATTGAGGACAACTCAAAAAGAAAAAGTTCAAAACGAACTTTTATGTCGATACCTACTAGAAGTGAGCGTACTTTTGTGGAGTTTACTCAAAATAGTTCGATTAAACGATCAAGTTCTCCAGTTACTAGCAGGCCAAATCGATCCTCAGTTTCATCTCAAGCAAGTAAAAAACTTACAACCAGGTACTACAACTGTTAAGAGTATGGGCATATGATGGTTGAATGTCGTCTCTAAAGATTGCTAGCCCACCTCCATATTATAATAAACAGGTTACTTTAGTAGAAAAAGAACCTAAGAAAGCTGAATTGAAAGAAGAGTTTTGTAACTCGGATGATGAATAAGAGCCTAATGAGCAAGATTTGGAAGTTGAAAGACATTTGAAAAGTTGCGTAAGTGTTATTCGGCCTTTACTTGTGATTAACAAACAAAAGGATGATCCTTGAATACCTCGTGGGAGAATTTTTCAAACGAGGGTCAAGATTACTAGACAGGTATGTTCTCTAATAATTGATCCTGATAGTTGTACTGCTGTTATTTCGAAGGACGCTGTGAAAAAACTTGAGTTAAAAATAGAACCGCGCCCAAAGCCATATGATATAGCATGGATTACTACCATGAAGTTACGAGTTACTACGCGGTGTTTGGTCACTTTTTCTGTTGGCAAACTTACGAAAACTCTTATGTGATGTTTTGCCACTTGAGATTTGTCACATTTTTTTGAACGTACATGGTTATAGGATCGTGAGGTACATCATGAGGCCTGTCCTAATATCTATTCATTTGTCATTGGTGGCACAAAATACAATCTCACTTGTGCCACTGATACACCTACTTTGAAGTTGAAGAACTCTTTAGTGATCCAACGTGTGTCCTCTTATTATGGTATTCATGGTCCTTCTCCAAACCCAACGGAATCGAGTTCTTTTCAACGAAGAAGAACTGATGCAGGACAAGCCCAAAAAACTCTTAAACCAATTAAAAGGGTTCAACAATAGTATTGGTATTGACGGAACGACGCATAACTCATACTAGCCTAGCAGGTTTCTATATAGAATATGAGAGATCTAACAAAGACTTCACTGTAGGCCAACTTAAGCCATGACTAGTATAAACATTAAATTTCCTCAAAAGTGCAGTGACCCTCTAATGGTCCTAATTATATATCATTTTGTAATACAATCACAGGCCCAAAAGGACTAAGTAGAGAAGTAGAGATATGCCTTGTAGCGTTTCCTCACAATATAAAAGTGGAATTGAATTTTTTTACACTCCCTCTTCTTCCTAAACTTCAATATAAAATTGAAAACATTATATTTCGCGTCGGAGAGCATGGAATAAGTTATATACAGAAATATAAAGTACAATCAAGAAGAACATGTAAGATCAATATGCTTAAGCGATAAACAATAACACGGTGGCATACCTTATGGGACAATTTAGTGATATTCGAGATGGCCCTTCAATTATCTCAGTATCTATTATAGCAAGAAGAGAAAACTCACAAAAATGACAGAAGTTTACAAAGTACTAATTAGGCTAAGCAAAAATCTTAACTTTCTAGTACACACCTGAATCAAGTGCAGCCACAGCTGGCTGTACATAATCTTGCAAGGCAGGACGGGCAGGAGTGACCATACTCATAAAGGCAACAATTATTACATAATTTCCTTGACAGAAGTTTACAAATTGTGTAAGACAGAGAAAGAATTAAAAAAGAAAAACCTCAATTATAAATAAAATATTAGAATAGAATTGTTAGATACCGTTAAAGTCTCCCACGGCTTGAATTAGATTTGTTCCGTATTTAAGCAAGTGTGTCACAGTTGTTGGAACCTGTGGTCCACTGTCCTGAACAGGAAAAGATAAAAACAAAAGAAAACTTTAGTGACACAAAATCATAATCTATTTATCTGTTTATCTTCTAGTTATAAAGTGAGAGTATGAGTTTCAAGCTCTGTCAAAGTAGATGACAAAAATACTCTTTATATTCAAACTAAAGTAACTTCTCTTATTTCCAACATAAATTTTCAAATTTTGATTAATTTTCCAAACTGATTCTATTTTTTTAAAATTCTTATCTGGCACATGCAAGCACATGTGCCTTTCATGCTAGTAGCATATAAAGTTGTGATATGATTGACTTTTTATGAAGGCACAAAATTGAAACTAACCATGAGAACATTAGTCCTTCTCTCCACTCCCTTGCCATTCAGCAGAAAGCTTCACAAGTTAACCACAAAAGAAAAGTTGGTGAGACTAATTTTGAATAAACCATAAGTAACGGAAGAAGATAGGAATGAATTCATACTTCACTTGTTGCGGATTTATTATACATGAAGATGTCTCTGTATTATCTGTTTGAGCTACAAATAAACGCTGGAGGAACACAGGAAAATAAAAGGAAATGTGAGCAGCCAAACAAAACCTAATGGAAACAGTAAACTGGTCAACCAAATTGATTTTCTTTTATAGCGGGATAAGAAAGAAGTTTTATTATAAAATAATAGCCATCGCAAAGTCGGAGACCTAATAATAGGAAGAATAAAACTAGTCAATATATACCAAAACTGGTGCTCTAGGGGTCAAAACATGACTAATATTTCTGCACAATGGGCACTATATTATCTTCGGAGGAAGTAAATTCAAGAACACTGATCTTAATTAGTAAAATTCAGTATACTTAAGATTTTATTACTATTTTATCTTCTGCAGAACAATTCACATTCTTTAAGATGTGGAAATCAAGCGCATATCCCTGATATCCCGGCTGCAGCAGAAACAAAAATATATTAAAAACCTTCAAGGTGAAAGAGTATATATATGTCTACAAAAAAAAAAAAGGATAAGAGACCACCTTGGCTTTAAGGAAGGCTAGAATTTGACCCATTCTCATTTGTGGATAAAATCTGCAGAAGAGGACATGAAGAGAGATATGGGGAACTGTTACTATACAACAATTGATGAAGTAATTGATAAGACCTCTCAACAACTAACATTCTCAATAAGAAAACATTCTTAAACTTATTATAGATAATTGGTCTGTTTGACTTGAAAGTCAAACTAAGCCAAGTTTTCTGGTTCAAATGGCGTGGTTACTATCACCTCGACATGATTGCTGAGACAGTTGGCAGGAGACTGGTTGTGTCAGTGTTGATATCTTTTGCACAGCAAAAGGCATTCCCAATCTAAATGCAAACAAATAGACAACAACAATAAATTAATATGCTACAAATTCCTTAACCAGGAATTAACTACATAATGATAAGTAAATTTAGGAAGATATTTATAAACCTCAATTGCAAGAGCCATAAGGTCCTCAGTATCCGTGTATGAAAACCATCCATTACCACACGCATTCTAAAAAAAGCAAACAAGGTCAACCAAAAGTAACTCCATGTAAAAATAATAACTCTAGCTATCATACATCATACAAAATAATTAAGAGTATTCAAAATGAATAGGTGGTACTGCAATGGATGTACAGCAAATGAAAACTTAAAGGCCAACCATTTGATTCCTTTCCTGAGTGAGAAGAAAACAAGTATCCAATGCCACATGACAAAATTTAGATAGCACTTTTCAATTGAATTAGAGACCTAACCATTCATTAGGGAATTACAGGCCTACCCATTCATTAGGATATAAAAACTTGCAAATTCAAATAAAAATGAATCCAGGAGTCTCAAAATAAGAATCTACCTTTAACATCAATTTCTCAAATTTCAGGATGAAGCATAAATGGAAGCTTAACCGATGATTACCTAATATTCAAAGTTCTCTTAGAAACATTAGACTTTCGAAAAGTAGATTTTTATTTTAGGACAGATAGCAAATAAATAAACTTTTATAAACTTTTCAAAGTATAGGCAAGTTTGTATCTTTTTTCTGATTTCTTTATTCTTCTTCTTTTTTTTTTTTTTTTGTAATTCATTTCAAAAGAGCATCAAGAGGGGATGCCCTCCCGTACACGCGTTGTATACAAAAGGAATGGACACCAGTCCATTAAGCCCCTACACAAGGGAACATTATGGCAAAAAACACGTCATGAGACCAGATTGAACCCCATTACGAAACCAACAAAAGATAACCTCCTGTGAAGGGCCTCTCAAGCCACCAACTCTCCTCTGCGCTAATAGAATCAATAATAACACCATCCAATTTTGGACGTCAAGCCTCCACTTTAGAAAACAAAGATTCATAGAATCCTATGATACCCTGTCTGATCTCCTCCTCACCCGTCAACCTAGTCTCCTCACAATGTTACCAATAAAATTCCTTCTACGGCAGGCATTTGCTGTTCTATGAAAAAATTTAGTATTGTTGTCCCCCTCCTTCAACTAAACTGTTCTTGATTTTTGCCGCCAACTGATATCCTCTGCAATAACTAGATTACCGACTTGCTCCTTTAATTCCTCCCCACAAAACTGAACAAAACTCCCACGGCTCTGATTCACAAGTTATCAGGTTTGTGCTCGTTCATAATACAAACAGAATGAGGATTCCACCCTTCCAACAACCATTGTTTTTCGTCCATAAACCATTTTTTCTGTTGGCACGTCCCCTCCGCCACCTCCATCGTCGGAAAAAGAAACAAAAATATTGAACCAAATATCTCCGTGCCTTTTACCCCACATGCGACTTTCCATTTTAATGCCACCCATTTACGAACCAAATCAACTGACGGAGCTGCATCCATCTTCTCACCCAGTTTTCCCACCAATCACTTCTTAAAGGAAATTTCTCTTTTAACCACCGCTGCCCCTTCCATCTCAAAATCCACATCCTTATTGCACACCGATCATGAGATCTCAATTGGAATATTGGGCCATGGTCATATCTCTGCCACCTCCTTATAGGACTTCTTCCTGTTGGCTATTTGAAAGGAGATTCATCAGCAAATCTCTTAATCCTCTCCGCCAATGAAGTCCAGCCTCCACCTATAACAGTCTTCTGCACCAACAATGCTCATTTCGTACCCCTAGCTATCAGTTCCACGACCACAAATCTGCCCCAAGCATTAGCATAACAATACACACCAACGTCCCAATGCATGTCAGCCCATCTATCAATTAGACCCCTTCTAGCAGAATTCGCCTTGACCAAATGAGCACATACCCCCGATAGTTCCTTCCGCACTAACTAAATCTCCTTACATCGTTCTATCACCCTAAGACCTGGTAACCTTCACTACCATCATCAAAAATGCCAAAGGATTTCCATCCCACCTGCAAGAGCAGTTTTCTCTGTGTTCTCTCTCATCATATTTTACAAAATTCCTTCAGTGTTAGAATAACTTAATGTAAAAATATACCGGAGCTCTTAAACAAAAAAAAAAAATTGACGTCAACCATAATCTCTCTGAAGATTAAAAACTGCCCTATGATCCTATCTTTAATTCGTTTTTCTAATTAATATCTACTTGGTAGAATTTTTATATTAATTACTAAATAAAATATGCATACCATGCAATCTACAGCTTTCATCTGGTAATGCTTGGCCTTCTATTGTAACAGTGAGGACACATAGATTTTGAGATGACAAGACACAAACTCTGTTCTTCAACCAAATACTAAGCACAGTGCCAGTTTGACTATAACATTCATAGTGCCAATTTGACTATAACATACATTATAAAGTACTACAACCATTCCAAAACAAGAAATACATTCTGACTTTCTTGAAGTCAATTTGCAAAATCCTAAAATTAATAAATAATGTGATTTGTTTAATTTTAATTAATAAAATCAATGCTTTAAATCTGAATCATCAGTTGTACAAAGGCCAGAGTGTCAAATAACATTTTATCGCAATTCTGAGCTTATAGCAAATTCTAGTGACATGAGTTTTCCAATCACCAAGGAGAAGGGGAAAAAAAACTTATAAAAAGAATAAGAAGGAAAGAACAAACTGAATGTGTATTGTGAATACCTTTACAGAGATCATCAACACCATGATCGCTGCTTGCAATACGAAATCATTTCTCCGTTTACATACCTATAAATCATAAAAGAGGCAAACTGGTAACTAGTACATATAAATAGATAAATTTACATATAGATCTCAAATGAAAAAGAAAATATCATAATACTAATTCATTGTCTGCAAGATAGAAGTATATCATAAGGGATAACATCAAGCAAAAGACAAAGCATACAATACATGAAATGGAGCGAAGGGCCAGACACACTCTCATTCTACTACTGTACTACATAGTATAGAGAGAGAGAGTACTCCATCAGTCCCAATTCAATTGTCCTAATTTGTATTTCTGGTTGTCTCATTTAAATAGTCTCGTTCCAACTTTAATATATTTTTGGGTCCCATTTTTCATGATTACTATTCTGGACTTTGGCCAACCTTTTTTTAATGAAGAAAAAAGAACCAGTTATGCCAGACAGAGAGAGTTGGAACGAGTAACATTACTGGAGGGCATTTGCTCTAGGCCTTTAACATAGCTCTGTTGGTGTGCAGGTTGGGTTGAGGATGGTTTACTATTGTTGATTTGTTTCCTGTTCCTTCCCCTTCTTTTGTATACACTGCGTAAACAAGGGTCTGCCACCTGATTTTGGCGGCTTTTCTTTACAAATTGAATTACTTATCAAAAGAAATTAATTAAGAAAAAACTAAGACAACAGTCAAACATTGGGAAAACGATAAGCAATTTAATCATATCTGTGTATATGAACAAAGAAAAAATGTGGGACACATCCTGAGATGTTTAATGCCTTAGTTAGATTAACTACACTCATGGAACCATATGTTATCAAAATAAACTAATCTAAACCAATCAATTGGGTGATGGCACCAATTCAAATCATTGTAACTCACCTGCTTCAACAATATAGGTAGCTCTCGAGCTCTACTCGGAATTTCACTGTTGGCAACGGCATAGTCAATGCCCCTACATTTGGCAAAGTATATCTAGTCAACAACAACGAGTGTAGTTATATAATGGAAATGAAAACCAAAACTGAGAGCCACGTTAATCATAATCATCCTTTAACAAAAACTAGAATGCAAATAAAACTAGAAACAAACAGTGAATAAATACTTAAACAGGAACTATACATATACAGATAGAACACCAAATATATACATATATACTTTTATATACCATAAACAAGAGAAAAACATTAATAATAATGGAAATTTCAAAAACAAAAAGAACGGATATTTATAGCCGATCACATATTCCGTACATTGATATACTATTTATTAAGAAGAATAATGAAGAAAAATTATAAATGAATTTGATGACTGGAAGAATAATTTCATAAATAATTACAAACTAAGATAGTCCAAATCCTGCTAATTGGTGAATAATAATTCTCAATTAAGGAATGATGATTGGGAAAGAATAAATCACAACCATGAATTTTAATATAGAACAATATATTTAGGCACAATTAAACAGATAGATCGACAAAAGAGGATTTAATGCAGAAGCACCTGGAAAGGGATATACAAAGCTTAAAGCAATCAATAGTATTGTATTCCGCAAAAGATAGGTGGTGGCAGAGAAGAAGAATGTAATTGTGAAACATCTCCTCAATGATTCGATGATTTGTGCAATGACAAATGGGGGCTTCGATAATCATTGTTTTCTCCATCTCTATTAGCTTCACCTACCGCTTTCTCTTGTTCTCTCTCACTCAATTACTCTAGCACCCAGCAGACCTCTCTCTCTCTCTATCATTCTACCTCTGCCCTCCTCCCCAGTTTAGATAAGGACTATTGGAAGAGTAAATTTTCAAAATAGGAATTTTACATTAAAGCTATTTCTTTTTTTACATATGCTTATTAGTAATTATGGAAAATGGTGTCAGCATTACTTTCGGAAACGTGGTCATTTTGGTTATGTTTCTTTTCTTTCTTCTTTTTCTGTTCTTTCTTATTTTTTAATTATAATACCTTCATTTTGAACAATTGTCTCTTTTCTTTTTTTCCTTCCCGATCTCCAGTTCTCCACCCCTCTTCCTTCTTCCATCTCCATTAGAATGAACAACTGGTGGGCTTAAATAGGTTTATCATTTTCCTTCTTCGTTGCCTAATTCCTTCTAGCGATTTCAAAACCCATTTTTTCTAGAGTTGCCCTTTGCTTTTTATGATTTTGAAAATCCACAATTTAGGTGAAATTTTAAACTAAATGAGCAGGTAGCCCAGGATTTTGAAATTGATGGGTCCTTTTCTGGAAAGAGGGTAGAATGCCCAGAATACGAAACAGGAAAAGCATGAGGAGAAAAATGAAGTTGAAGGTTGGTGGAAAAAAACACGGGCATACTCACATTGTGCAGTGAGGCATACCTCTTGCCCCCTTCTAATTAGCAACATAAAGCTAGCTTAAGCTTTCAGTAGAAAAACCATTTCAGAATTCAGAACTTAATCAAATGAAAAAATTAGGCTAAGCTACAAATTCTATTAACAATTGCACCTATAAGAGAAACTAAAAAGTACAAAACAATAAGTATATACAAAAATGGAAAATCCATTAACAAAAACTAGAATGCAAGTAAATAACAAAAAGTTAAAACCCGAAAACACATTTTTCCTCCCTTCCAAAATTAGATATTATTATTCGTTTGTAGTCCTTTTATAGATACCTTTCTAATTAACTCATAGAACAAACAAGAAGGAAAAGATACATTTCTAAATGAAAAAGGGGTGTGCAACATTGTGCACCATACCCATACATCCATACATAGCAAAGCAACATAGTCTTGACCAGCGAGATGCAGTTTTACTAAACAAAACGACTTCGTTTTACTTACTATGATACACGCAATTGCATTTGACTCCATTTGTAATTATAACTACCAATTGACATATAGTTCGTACTGTTATTATTATATTCTAAGATCATGACATTACTTCTATATATCTAACCAATGTCGGGAATGCGTTTGCAAAATAATAGTTTTCTCAAAATTTGTTCTATATTTCTACCTAAGTTTAGGTTAGGGATATATTAGTAAAAATGACAGTCTCCTCAAAAATTGTTAACCAGTATCCTTAAATTTGAAACAATTGACCAACTTAAACAGGAACTATAAACATGCAAGAAAAAAGTAGCAATAACAATGTTGAAAAGACAGAAAACTACCTGGAAAGAGAGAGGCAGAGATTGAAGAACTCAACAGTGTCGGTTTTGCCCGAATTGCGAATGTGTATAGCCAGTCGGTCGGCCACGGCCGAAATGCGAAAGGAATTTACATACGACGCCGACAACGCACTGTTAGCTCCGTTGTCCACAACAGGCGCCGCCGACGACGGCGGCGTATTGACCACAGTTCCGGCCATTGAAGGTGGCTCTCTCTCTCTCACTACTTGTTTCCTTTTTTAAATTGGTTTTGGGTTTGACAACACTGCTAAGATACCAGTGAATATATATGTCTGAGCCCGTTTTTATTTGCTAAACTTGGCTAAGTCGGCGCCTTAATCCAGTCCAAATTCAGAAAAGTAAGCCCAGCCCACCTCCCTCCGGCCTCCAGACCTCCCCCCAGTTCTCTCTCCAGCCTTCTTTTTGTCCTCTCGTGGATGGGTCTCTTTTCTATTGTTTTTATTTTCTAATTTTTGTTATTTTTGGTCTATGACATTTATACGTTTGAAAGAGGAAAAGAAGATACAAATGTTTGCCTTGATCTATACTTAGGTTACAAATTCATGCGACACACGAGTTGTTATTTTATATAATATTATTTTATTTAGAAAAAAGTTATTAAACCATGTTGTCATTAAATGGTTGCTGATTTCATATTTGTAAAATGTTTATTATTAATTTCCTCAATAATTTTTAATTAATTTGTGGCATGTTAGTATTAGGTCATTATGATAGATGAGAAATAAAATTGAAAGATAATTAGGAGAAATAATTTATTTTGTCATTGTGAACACCACAAAATAATTAATCCCTTAAAATGGGCCAAGTCCCTCACATATTTTTTCCTTTTATTTTTTTATATTTATAATAGAACTCATGATATCATAGGTAAATTAATCCATCAAGTATAGACATGCAAAATTACATTAATTCAGTCAAAATTTTCATAAGAAGTGCCTTCGTCCAGTATTTCTGTACTTGAGCTTTCTCATCTCTCATTCATCTTTTATTGGACGATAAACCTTTTAAAAATTATTAAACATAGTAAGTTCCATTATTATGAAAGAATTTTAAGTAATAAACAAAATTAGAGCTTGAGATAACTCACTCTCAACTGATGTAAACAAATGCAAAGGAACTCTTCCTTCAGACCCCTATCAGCATAATCCAGTGCATGCCAACACACTAAAGTCCTTCAAGCTAAAGTTGATATGAAAGTAACCAAAAAAAAAAAAAAAAACTCATTTAGCGATAAAGCATCATGCAAGTATAATAAAAATATGTTATTAAAAAAGTTAGTGCAGATTGTGGAGCTTGTCTATTCTACTTTTCAAAAACTCAAACCACCAACCAATAATTCAATAGTAGTATTAAAAAACAATTATATGAGTAATATGATACAATGCGATGACATGATATCATCATTGTAATGCATATTTACTTGTATTCTACAAACATCTCAAATAATATTCTACCAAACACACATGCACTCATTTAATATTCTAAATCTAACATGTTTATGTATTATAGCATGAGAAATTATATGGGATTACCAGCGGCCAACTATGCACGCTTTTGATGATAGCGCCGTCTGCTGTTTTACGATTTTTTGCAAGCCTTCATGCTTCAGGAATGTTTGCCTCATCAGGATATTGCCGCAAGCGTGCCATGAGAAGTAAAACGGATTATTAGCAAGAAGCAGGTCGGTCTGTATTAAACAGGATTTATATGAGTAATTTTGGAACTCAAACTTGGGGGGTCTCCATACATAGGCTGTATTTGAGCCCGATAGATTATGTTAAATAGGCAAATTATGTTGAGCCAATTATTTGTAGTTGGCAGCAGTTACGTGAAACAGCTCTACCAATGTTCAAATACTCTGCAATTCTCTCTTTTAAAATTGTTCAATCCTTTGAATTTGTTTACTTCGCAATTTCACATCAGTTTTGAGTATTTATTAATCAAGCTCAACGGCAGGACAATATGCACTGACCGTTCTTGGTATAAAGATAGAACTTCGTAGCGAAAACAAAAGAGAATTTCTACAATAAAATTAAAAACCCAATCCATGGTTCAAAGAAGGTCTTCTCAAAGAAGATCTTCTGAAACAAAAAATAATAAAAAAAAAAAAAACAACCAATAGAAAGAACTGTATAAGGTGGGGCCTAAATATGAGTAATCCAAAACTGGTGTTTAAGAAATTCAAAATAAATAGGACTAGCCGTGATTAATGAGTTGAAATAAGAACCAAAATGTCCAGGGAAAATGAACGAACACGAAACAATTAAAATGTCTTTCAATAAAAGCTTCCAACTCAAAATCAACTTTATAAATAAATAAATAGGTGACACTGAGATATCATCTCAAAAAAAACATTATTCTACAAATATGCTCTTTTACCTTCGCATTAC
>JAUMHB010028194.1:10116-22778 GCA_032359685.1 Pittosporum tobira | reverse complement strand
GATGGAGTAGTAACTAATTTAGGGAGATTCCACTATCACAACAGAATAAATTTCATAACTTGCATGGTAAACTAATTTATTTAATTATGAATGGGTAGGTGAAGTTGAAATCTTAGCACGCTTTCTTAATATTGTTAAAACCCTAATTTTATTTGTTCAGTATTTAATTTAGTAGTTAATTTCTTTATTCAAAAACCAAAACTTTATCAAACAAAATTAGATAAGTCAAATAATAGTCAAGATTGGTATATAATTGAATTCAATCCTCGTGGGAACGATATTGTTACTACAATCTGATTAGTGTACACTTGCACTTTTCACCGATCAATAATATTGTATTTTTCAAATTTTGACTTTTTAAAGTATTATTTAATTATTAAATTATTCAGATCGCGAATCAAGGCAAAATAGCAGTTTGAATTTTAAATTTCAGCTCAGTTGACCAAGTGGGGCCCACAAGCACAATTCCCCAAAATTTTTTGTCTTTTTCCCATTTTTCTTTTTTTTTCTTTTTCTTTTGCCCCCTTTCCTTTTTTGTTATTTCCTCTTTTCCCCCAAACTTTCTGCAGTTTCTGATTTTGCCCAATTTGATCTGCAGTCCTTTTCTTTCATTGTGGATTGTTGTTTAACGTTACAAATTGCCTTTATATTGCGTCCAAAGCAAACCCTAGTTCGCATAGCAGTCGCAGTACTTCAAAATTCAAAACTTTAGTTTCTTTTTTATGTTCTTACTAGGTAAGGATCAAAATTTAAATTTTGGTTGTTGTTAGTCCCAATTGTTAATTGCATTAGCTTCCTTGTGTCCTTAGGATCACATTAAGCTTTTAAAGTATGATTTTTGGTCAAGAACCAGCCACTGTTAAGCCCATTTACAGTTGGCCTGAACCACAACCAAAGTTCGAATTTTTAACTGAGCAATCGATGTTTTCTTAGTCGATTGACAGTCCCCTTTGATTCCTTGTGTGCTAATGACGATTTCTACTATTTTTAATTGATTTTTGGCGGTTGTTTGGGGCAAGAATCGAATTCTGTCGAGCTTCAGCTGCCGGAAATGGCGGTTTATGCCCGAGGTAGAAGGGACTACCTGGGCAGTCCAAAAGTCGAGCTTTTAGCCGATGGGGTTGTGGAATCCAGGGCATTCATCAGTCCCTTCTACGCAAATCCATTCTTCTCCGAGAAAATCTATGTGCGTATGTGTGTGTGTCCATGTCTGCAATGAACCGCCGAATGGCCGGCTGGCTAACCGTCGAGCAAGCAAGAAGAAACAGTTGACTAATTATTATTATTATTATTATTATTATTATTATTATTATTATTATTATTATTATTATTATTATTATTATTATTAATTTACTAAAATACCCCTCTATAGTAAATTACTAAAATACCCTTAGGGTATAATTACCAAAATGCCACCACTGCACTATTCATCAAAATGCCACTGTACTATTTACAAAAATGTCACTGCAACATATTTATAAAAATACCCTTGCTGCATTATTTATAAAAATACCATTATGTTCCAAATTACAAAATTGTCACTTGGTCTTAATTATAACAATGTCATTGAGTTGGTAAAATTGTGTAAGACATATTAAATTTATTTTTAAATTGGGAATTTAACTTTCTAAAAAATTTTAAAAATATTATGTTCAATTAAAGTCTATTTTTTTTAAATAATAAATTACAATATTTAAGGGATATTATTTTAAATTCCTTGATGATTTAAATATCATTATGATGTGATTACACATCATATTTATTACTCCTCAACATCGTATATTTTTATATACGAACGTTATTTTCATTTTTATCTAAACAAGGATCCGATGAAGTATTTTAGGGTTAAGAATACCCCGGGATTAATACGAGAAATAAATTGGACGAAATAAGTCAAACGACAATTTGTCAAATAATGACAATTTTGTCCTTTGAAATTTGTGTGCGTTCATATTAATTTTAATTAAGGACTCCAAGATGTTTATTTCATTTCGAAAGTGAGCGAGATATTTTGAAAACGGCGATACTAACGTTAGGTCGTTATTATTATAGGAACGCACGTGAGTGAGGAAAGAAAACCGACGATCACGAAACGCGTCAATCGGAAAACCTAGAAAGCATATTTAAGGCAAGTACATTATTCCCCATTTATGTATAAGTTATTGTTCACTTATGCATGTCATTTGTTTCAGTTGTTAATACGTATAATTTAAATTCCAATATATGTATTTTACCATTAATGTATAAATTAAATTACTTGTACATTATTTGTTGTTCATGCTGGATTCTTGAATGATTATGCATATTTACCATGTATAAGCATGTCCTATTGTTGAAACGTTATTATTTTCACATGACTCATGATTATTGGAATTCGAATATTGAACATAAATTTAAAGACCGATGTACCGGAATCTTACATGGTTAATTCTTGTAGCTGTGACGTACACGACACAAATCGTTAAACTTGACTATGTGTCAAGGATGATGAAATGACTGTGTGTTGAAATGACTTAGTGTCGGGCATAATGCCAATTAATGTTCAATTATTCAAAATATTCATTATTGAATGACATGATATGACATTTGCTCGTGTATCATGTATGTGTTGATGTAATTCATATTAACTCGTGAATTCACATATTAAAGCTTATGAATCAAAACTGTACCGTTTTATCTGTCTGACTGTAAGGATCATTTTATTCAAGATAGAATAATTTCTTGTTAAGCATTTTTGGCTCACTCTTTCTATGTTTTTATAAATCTTCCAAAAATAGTCGAGCGAGACGAATCCTCAAAGGGTAAAGGCAAAGTAGAATACTATTAGGAGGTTCCCGGATTCGTTATAACTTGATTGTTATATTTAAACATTGTGTGACTTCAGTTCGTGCGTGTTAACCCTGTTATTGTAAGACTTTAACTTTTAATTAAGTTTATGCTTCCGCTGTGTAAATTTATTCGTATGAGTTATTTTTGTAAGATATAACAGGACGAGTTGTCGAATATTAGCTACTCAACATGTTGAGATGATATCTGGCGACCAGATTTCCACGATGATTCAAAGGTGAAAATTTGGGGGCGTTACACTAAGAGGGTCTAATTTTCAAAAGTAAACAAAAGTTATAATTTTATGAAAAATAAATAAACAATACATCAAGTAATATAATTTTATATTTTTAAAATCAAATACTTATTTGGTTGTTTTATCAAAAATTAAGTTGATAGCATATGAAAGATATTACACACACACGTGAGTATGGATTTTAATATTATTTATAAATGTTATTAAGTATTTTATAATTTTTTTCATAATTTAAATTTGATTAAAATTTTTATTACTCAATTATGATAAGTGATTAAATTTTAAAGATATTAAATTTTAATATATGCACAAATATTTTCATATTATTTTTAAATATATATAAAATAATATAAAATAATTATTATTTATTATTATAAATAAATAAAATTATATTTAACCCGTGTCTTGCACTAATTTTTTAACTAATTTTAATAATGAAAATTTTTTTCCCAATCGTTAGTGGTTTATTCTGAAAACGACTCCAATTGTAAGACACTTGGATAGGTATCTAAACGAACGTGGCGTACAAATACCGCCGAACCAAGTTCCAAACCTCAGGTTCGGACCTCTCCATGACAATTTCTCCCGTTATTTTTATGGAGTTGTGTGAGGCGTCTCTGATATTTTTCCTTCTCCTTCTCGTCGAAGCCTTGAGCGCTTCTTCAACTTCAACTCCACCTCCAGTTAAATTCTAAAATTCTCCGAGTAATTATATTTCTCTTTTAAATTCTACTCAAATTTCTTACTATATATGTATTTTACTCGAGCAACCAACTCAACTTTACTTGTGTTCAGATCGCGATGAAATTTACAGCTTTGATATCTTTTTCCTTGTAAATCGTTTGTATTACTTCAGTTATTATCAGTAATCAACGAATTATATGTGAAAGTATCGAATTTAGTCAGATCGAATTATAACTATAAGAAAAGGGACTTGATATTATACGATCATGTAATTTTGTTTTCAATTAAAGTAATTTTGTTTGTAATTAAAGTTTTTGATGCTGAGATCTTAGTTAATTGCTAATGCAGGTTTGATCTGTTAGGTTTTTGTTGTTTAATTTCAGTTGTAATTGTGCAGGAATCGATTGCAATAAAGTGAAGTGGTTGGGTTTTTGGTGGTTGTTGTTTGAACCAATCATGGCACAGAGTAATTGGGAAGCTGATAAGATGTATGTGTTTTCATGTCTTTTATTTTTATAATTTCTTTCTATTTCAGTATTTCCTTGTTTATTAAGGTTGCTCCTTCGGAAAACTGCAACTTACTTGAGACAATTTCAGCAGATAAAGGAAAAAAAGTTCCTTTTTAGGAAGTTGTGTTAAATTCATAATTTTTTTTTTTGGAGACGGTTATACTCCATATCTTAGTAAAGCTGTTTATAATTCTAGTGCAATTGCTTGGAAATCTGGGTTGGTCTTCACTGTCAAATTTCTGGATTTTTTGTGTAGGCTTGACGTTTACATTCATGACTATTTGTTGAAAAGAAAATTACATGCTTCAGCGAAAGCTTTCATGACCGAAGGGAAGGTTGCCACAGACCCAGTAGGTAATATTGTCAACTGATGTTACAGTTTGGTTCTAATTTGTAATTATTATGTTGTTTTTGAATTACTATTAAGCGGAGTATTAATTTGAATTTGAAGCTATTGATGCACCTGGAGGATTCCTCTTTGAATGGTGGTCCGTATTCTGGGACATCTTTATTGCAAGGACAAATGAGAAACATTCTGAGGCTGCTGCAGCTTATATTGAGGTGAGTAAATTTTTGAATGATATTTACTCAAGTTTTTGTCTTCATCTGTTTTCTTAGAAAACCGAAAGAATTGTGGTTTTTTTTTTGTTTGGTTTGTTTGGGGAGAGGTTATTAAAAATTCAATATGATTGTTAGAGAATATAATATTAATTATATTTATATAATTAATATTATATTATGGTATTTATAATAGTTCTAGTATTTATGGTATTAGTTTTAATTAGTATCTAATATATAATTAGATTGTGTTACTTGGCCCGTAAACTATCCTAACTTGGTTCATAAGTTAAGTAATGCCTACACAAGGCATCATATGTACTCTCTAATTTTCAAGTCATATTAATATAGTTTCGTTCTTATGTTGTTTCAATATATAGCTTCCTCTTATATTATGTTTACTATTTATATTTTCATATAAACTCTAATATGGTATTAAGAGCCTATCATAAACCCTAGCCACTTCCCTTTCTTAACCCTAATAAATTTTGGAGAAGGGATATGATTATTTTGATGTTTTGGATTTTGAAAAAATTCAAAATTTTTACTCCTGCTGTTACTACGCCTTCTGCTACTGCTGCTACTACTGCTACTTCTACTTCTACTACTGATGCTACTACTGCTACTGCTACTATTACGTTTACGAGCTTTATTGAGGAGTTTGGTTCTTAGGATGGTCCATGATGTCCACGTTTTTTATTTGATTGTTGTTGGTTATGTTATGATGTCATTGGCTACTATTTACTATGTTTACTGGTTTCAGTCTTTTCATGTAACAAGCTAAAAGTCGTTCTATAAGACTTTTAGCTAGAGGGAGATGTTATAGAATATAATATTAATTATATTTATATAATTAATAGTATATTATAGTAATTATAGTAATTTTAATATTTATGGTATTTGTATTTATGATTTAATTAATATTCTAATATTTATGGTATTAGTATTTATGATATAATTAATATTCTAGAATTTATGATATTAGTATTCAATATAGAATTAGATTGTGTTACTTGGCCCGTAAACTATCCTAGCTTGGTCCATAAGTTAAGTAATGCCTATATAAGACATCATATGTACTCCCTAATTTTCAAGTCATATTAATATAGTTTCGTTCTTATGTTGTTTCAATATATGGCTTCCTTTTATATTATGTTTGTTGTTAACTCTAATATATGGTATTAGGAACCTATCGTAAACCCTAGCCGCTTCCGTTTCCTAACCTTAATAAATTTTGGAGAAGGGTTATGATTATTTTGGTGTTTTGGATTTTGAAGAAATTCAACGTTTTTACTACTTCGACTGTTACGCCTATTACTTCTACTCCTACTGCTACTCCTACTCCTACTACTGCTACTCCTAGTACTGCTGCTACTTTTACTTCTACTGCTACTGTTACTACTACTTCTACTACTGCTACTGCTACTATTACGTTTGGGAGCTTTATTGAGGAGTTTGGTTCTTGGGACAAACCATGATGTCCACGTTTTTAGTTTGATTGTTGTTGGCTATGTTATTATGCCATTAGCTACTGTTTACTATGTTTACTAGTTTCAGTCTTTTCATGTAACAAGCTAAAGGTCGTTCTATAAGACTTCTAACTTAAGGGGAATGTTAGAGCATATAATATTAATTATATTTATATAATTAATATTATATTATAGTAGTTATAGTAATTCTAATATTTATAGTATAATTAATATTTTAGTATTTATGGTATTAGTATTAATTAGTATCCAATATAAAATTAGATTGTGTTACTTGGCCCATAAACTATCCTAGCTTGGTCTATAAGTTAAGTAATGCCTATATAAGGCATCATATGTATTCCCTAATTTTTCAAGTCATTAATATAGTTTTGTTCTTATATTGTTTCAATATATAGCTTCCTCTTATATTATGTTTGTTGTTTATATTTTTATATAAAATCTAATAATGATGATGATATTTTCATTCGCTTTATTTATTACCCTTTTTCCTTTTACGAGTTTCAGACGCAGCAAATCAAAGCAAGGGAGCACCAGCAACAGCTGCAAATGCAGCAATTACAGCTTATGCAGCAAAGGAATGCACAATTGCAACGAAGGGATCCTAATCATCCTCCCCTTGGTGGCCCAATAAATGCTATGAACTCTGAAGGAATGATGGGTCAACCGTCAGCCAGTGTATTGGCTATGAAAATGTATGAAGAACGGATGAAACATCCTCATTCAGTAGATTCAGAGGCGTCTCCAGCTCTTATTGATGCCAATAGGATAGCCCTTCTCAAATCCGCAACCAATCATCAAGGGTAAATATTTGAGATAAGCTTACACACTTTACACTACTTCATTTAGTTAGATCATTGGTTTATCTTGCTCTTCTTGTTAATTCAGCCAGTTGGTACAAGGAAATTCTGGGAACATGTCCACGGCTTTGCAGCAAATGCGTCCTCAACTGTCCAATGTGAGTACTTGGATATATGTTCTTAGATATATGCACTCTTCTTATTTTCTGTAATCAGTCCTAATTATTTCTTTCATTCTTGGACTTGTAATTGAATGACATTTTAGGACATTAAAAGTGAAGTTAACTTGGGGAATCAGAAATCTTTGCCAACAAATCCTTCATCAATTTATGGACAAGCAATTCTGCAGTCCAAATCTGGATTGGGTGGCGCAGGTAATAATTTCAAACTTTTTAGAATGATCACCATATATTTTGAGGGTATATAGATTTTTTTTTTTAAAAAGTTGAGAATACATCAATTATTAAAATTGTGTCAAGTTGGAAATAATGCTTTTTTACAAAACAAACCTTATTTGCCTGCCGAATGGTGGCGGAATCACCAATCTTCTTTGCTTTCTCTGCCTCTTTTCAGGATTGAATCAAGGTGTCACTGGTCTTCCTTTAAAGGGTTGGCCTCTAACTGTGAGTTAGATCATTTTTTTCTCTTTACTTTCTATTCCTTTGATGTATGTAATATGGAGGGGTATGAATGCTTGACTATTCGGTATTTATCATACAGGGAATTGACCAATTACGGCCAAATTTAGGTTTACAAGTACAAAAGCCCAATCTACAGACCCAGAATCAGTTTCTCATGGCATCACAACAGCAGCAGGTTTTAGCGCAAGCTCAAGCACAGGGCAACCTTGGAAATTCACAGAATTATGGGTTTGGTGGACTACCAAGGGGCGGCTTGAATGCAAAAGATGGTCAGCACCCACGAAATGATGGATCTATATGCTCTCCAGTGCATTCAAATTCATCTAAGGTTAAGAATGAAAAATTCATGTTGCTAAGTAATAATTAGTCCCATTGTGAAAACATATTTAATTTTGTTACTCTGGTTACATCATCATTTTCTTACATCCAAATGCTAATATTTGGTGAACAAATTTAAATTGGTGGATTGTTTTAATAGCTAAATAAAACTGTGTCATTTTTGAATGTACCTCAGATGAAGATGTCCCAAATACAACAGTCATCCTCTCAACAACAGGATCAGTTGCCGCAGCAGCAACTGCTACAGGTTTTGCTTGCTGATCCTATGTAGTTTTAGGGTTTTGTTTGAGCTGAACAAGTCAACTTCTCAAAAGTCAATTATGGTGATTGTGCTTTTGTTCCTCCCTTCCAAGAAGGTTATTTAACCTTTCAGTCTCTTGGTATCATTCATTTTACAGAATAATAATAGAAAAAGGAAGCAACATTCTTCTTCTGGACCGGCCAATAGCACAGGTACTGGAAATACAGTGGGCCCTTCCCCGAACTCCCCACCATCAACAACTCACACAACTGGTGATGGAATAACTACCGCTAGTAGCCTGCAGCATGTAAACAGTGGACAAAAGGGGTTGATTTATGGTGGTGCAGATGCAACAGGTGGTCTTGCATCGTCTACGAATCAGCTGGTATGCCTTTTTAAGTATATATACATCTACACATAGTATCTTAACCTGTGGCCTCTTTTGTGGTTATGCTTCGCAGAATTTTCTCCATCGAGACCTGCTTCTTATCTTTCAACTCGATTGGTTAACAAAATTAGTATTTTGTTCTTAAACAATATGCTTTGCCTATGTTTTACAAGTTTGTGATGATATTTCTAATTGCAGGATGACATAGACCAGCATTTTGGAGATGTGGAATCATTTCTGTCTAATGATGGAGAAGACGGACAAAGTTTATACGGTACACTAAAACAAACTATCACTGAGCACAAGACCGAGTCTTCTAAAGGTAATTTAATACTATCCAATTTTGAATATCATCAAATGAGTTTATGTGATTTTAAATTTGAAAATGATATAACTTATAAGTCAACTTTTCAAAAGTCAATAAAGCTCTTATATTTTGGAACGGATGGAGTATCATGTGCTGTCCTTACTATATTGGGAGCAACTGCTTTAGGGATTCCCTTATCTCCTTTCAACACTGTCATGACTTAATTCCTCATTTCAGGATTTTCCTTTGGAGAAGTTGGCTGTATACGGACAAGAAACAAGGTCACATGCTGCCATTTTTCTTCAGATGGGAAGTTGCTGGCTAGTGCCGGACACGACAAGAAGGTATAAACATATATTTCTACTAGTTGAGTACCTTATTGGGTCTCTATTCGTCAGTTTGCCTTAGTTTTAGCAAAAGTAAATGTGAAAGAAAATCTTAGCAAATAATAAAACGGTGCTATGTGTTAGGCTGTTCTGTGGAACATGGATACCTTGCAAACGGAGAGCACCCTTGAAGAACACCAATACTTAATTACAGATGTCCGTTTCAGGCCAAACTCAACTCAGCTGGCAACAGCTTCGTTTGACAAGTCTGTGAGATTATGGGATGCTGCCAATGTAATTATCTACCCTTTATGTATAATTGCTTGTCTTAATTTCTGACACATTTCAGCCTTTAAACCATCATATAATATTATTATTTCCATTTCTAATTCTGTGAATTAACTTAATTTTTGCAGCCAGGTTATTGTTTGAATGAGTACACTGGGCACGCATCTCATGTTATGTCCCTAGATTTCCATCCCAAGAAGAATGACCTTTTTTGTTTTTGCGATAGCAACAATGAAATTCGCTACTGGAATATCAATCCATTCACATGTGCTCGGGTTTCAAAGGTTTGTTAAATTGATGTACCCTTTCGTGTCTTCTACTATATTTTAAAATTTTCTTAATGTTGCAGTTGATTATGTTTTGAGTTTCCATAAATATTGCTTCTGTAGCAAGGAGGCAGTGCACAAGTTAGATTTCAACCAACAATGGGTCATCTACTAGCCGCAGCATCAGATAAAGTTGTATCCATCTTTGATGTCGAAACTGACAGGCAAAAAACACATGCTTTCCAGGTTTGGACATTTGATATTATGTGCCATTTATTAACGAAACCTTCAAAATGTAATTTGTCCAAATCTAATCCATTATAACTTAGTAATTTCTGTATTTGTACTTTTGCCTCATTTATCAGGGACATGTCGGAGTGGTAAACTACCTGAGCTGGGATCCTAATGGTGATTATTTGGCATCTGTCAGTGAGGATTCCGTAAAAGTTTGGTCAGTAGCCTCTGGGGAGTGCATTCATGAACTCAGCTCGAATGGGAACCAGTTCCATTCTTGTGTTTTCCATCCAAGTTATTCAGCTCTCTTGGTTATTGGTGGAATGAGGGTAATTGCTACTCTTTCCCACCGTTTTATTGTTTCTGACATCTTGCATTTAAAATTATTCCTTGTGTAAAACTTTGGGTAGAAGCCAGTTGTGAAAACTTAGGAGCATCAGTTTCGTGATTTTAAAAGTTGTGCTAAAAACTTCTCCTAGACTTGCTGTGACTATCTAATGGATAGATTGTTTTGGTATTGCCATTTGTTTGTGATATTGGTGTTCCTCTGGTACAATCAATGGAGGACCAAGAAAAAAATGAAA
Organism: Pittosporum tobira; assembly: GCA_032359685.1. Lineage (NCBI taxonomy): Eukaryota > Viridiplantae > Streptophyta > Magnoliopsida > Apiales > Pittosporaceae > Pittosporum > Pittosporum tobira. The sequence goes on along the minus strand of JAUMHB010028194.1, from coordinate 12,044 downwards.
AACAAAAGTCAAAATGAAAGAAACTTCATATCTGTACTAATATTATTATATTTATGTACCACGTGTGCAGTCTTTGGAGCTGTGGAACATGGCCGAGAACAAAAGCATGACGGTGCCAGCTCACGAAAATATAATTGCTGCTTTGGCACAGTCCCCACTCACAGGAATGGTTGCCTCAGCAAGTCACGACAGTTCCGTCAAATTATGGAAATAAGTGTCGCTGATTATTTGGAGATGCAAGTTACATCCGGGCCCTACAAAATCCGAGAAAGTTGAACGGTCAGAGATGTCAATTACAAGTTTTCTATGCGCTATTTTGTGGAATGTTGTGTTGTTAGTGTTGGTTGTTGACATTCTATCTTACGACTTTCTTGGGTTTGGAGATGGTAAAGAGTAGAGAGTTCCCGCTTATTTAGGATCTTCCTTAGTAGTAATTGTCCATGTTGTTGTAACAATAATAATAGTCAGATGTTTGGTTTTGGATCTTCTGCTTTAGAGCTAATAATAGTAATTGTATTATTCGATGTCGGATCTTCAGTTTAGTGCCTTGACATTACTAGTAATATTGTATGTTCTGCGGAGTGTGTTACATTTGCAAAATATTCAAATATTGGATATATTTTTGTTTTTATGTCTACCTTTAAATATAATATTTTAAAAAATAATAAGAAAATGAAATTTGTGATGGGTAAGTTGAGAAGGATATTGTATACGTTTTTATACTATCATTAATAAAAATAAAGTGTTTTTGTGGAATTTATTTATTTATTTCTCTTGTGGGTGATATGTCATCCTGAGTCGATAAAAAAGTACATTCCAAGTGAATCTGTATCGCCTAATAGAGACATAATAGTTTGGTTAATTTTTCCAATTAAACCATACGTTAGTAAATTTGCAAGTATGTCATATTGGTTTCAATAAAAACGTACATCCAAGTAAACTCCTATCGCCTAATAGAGACATAATAGTTTGGTTAATTTCTCCAATTGAACCATACATTAGTAAATTTGCAAATATGTTATCTGAAAATAGAACGTTAACACTTAAACGTAAGCGTGTTAAACGAATTGATCTCTCATGCATACCTATAACTACCACCTTGCCAGATTCCCATAAAACTTCTAAACAGTTGTTCAAAATCTTCATGCATTCTTCATCCTTCCAAACTCCAATCATGAAGCACCCTCTGCAAGTGGAGCAATCAATAATTACCTTTCCCATACCCTACCCTCTATGGGGTCGGGATTGGGTTTGATGGGTCTTAAATGTCAAGTTTACACTATCAAATATAACATTACACTAATAAAGACATTAAATTTTTTTTTAAAAAGAAATTAACATTTTAGAAAGAAAAAACAAATATATAATAGTAATTATGGTATTATAAGAATATTCCTGTGGCACATATCCCTACATAAAGAAAGTCATTAGGGTATGGGTCACCTTACGCTCAATACTGACGAGATATCCTGTAATTCTGCATATTCTAGGATATATCTGATAAACGCGGCAATATGTAGTCTGGCTAAGGCCCTAAAATCAAAATATAAGAATAATAATATTATTAATAATAATAATAAACAATCATGCATTTCTACAAATAAAACAAGCAACATATATATATATACATACCATTTAATTAAAAAAAAAAAAAAAAAGATGACGTATGTCACTCGCCACAGTATCTTCCTTATTGGTTTTTATAGTACTTATTGGTTTTTATAGTAGTATAGAAAACTACTAAATAAATAAATAAATAAAATACTAACATTTTTATTGACTCAACATTTTTTTTATTTAAAAATATTTTTTAATTTACTAAATTTATATATTTTTTACGGACTTTATACAAAAGAGGGACGCATAATGGAGAGGCGCGTCACCAATCCTATCTTCTCTTTTATATATATATATATATATATATATAT
>JAUMHB010028194.1:0-10016 GCA_032359685.1 Pittosporum tobira | reverse complement strand
ATGACTTCACGTTAGGTTTGGCGTTGAAAATGTTTTCCATTGAATTTTAAAAATAAATATTATTCTTGTACTTTAAAATGGATGGAGTATAATAGACCTCTACTTCTGTACTATTTTAGTGATTAACAACCTTTACTAACCCACATAAATGAAATTAGGACAAATCAAAAAATAAAATAGAACAAATAAAATGAAAAAGAGAGTAGTATTCTTTAGTTCCACCAATATTTGAGAATTATTTTATTGAAAATTTTATCTTATTTTTTGCTCATAAAACATAAATCCATACCATACAAAAAATGTTCAAAGTCACATAATTTTCTTGTAGAGCTCAAGAACGCCGAATAAATTTGTGTGGCAAATAAATTTAAAATCTGCAAATCCAGCTGCTCTTGCCAATTTCTCAAATTCCATTTCTGTCCTCTCTCTTCCTCCGTGGGTTAAGATTAACATCCCTAAGTCCAACTGAGCTACACTCTTGGAGATGAGATCAGTCTCAGGGAACTCCGTTGGCACCATGTCTATCACCACCACCTTGCCGGATTCCGGTAAAGCTTCAAAACAGTTCTTCAAAATCTTCATGCATTCTTCATCATTCCAGTCATGGAGTACCCTCTGCAAATGGAGCAACCAATAACCACGGCTAAATTAATTAGCCCCTTCTTTCTTTTTTAACTTTTCTTAAGTAGAATTATAATTAAGACTTCGAAAATTTTCATCTTGGCATAAACGTCTATTGGCACCGACCTTAAGCAAAATAACATCTCCTTTGGGAATATCCTCAAACATATCACCCCCAATGTGCTTCACTCCTAATAAACCAAGAAAATGTATGTAGTCGTCTTACTTTGTGATTAAATTCAAATAAAATGAAAGGATAAAAGATCAAGAAAGAAAAAACTCATCCATTAATATTATGTCAAAGAAATTGGAAATTTTAAAGAATGTACTTAAAAGGGTACCATAATTAATTAGCATTTTTGCATTTTAAGTATATATTGTAATACCCTCCGTTCAAAAATTAGAGATAATTATTTATTTTTGGTATATTCCAAAATTAAATGTACGTTTCTATTTTAGTACCATAAAACACCGTATTATTTCTATTTTATTATTTCATTATAAATGTAGATGAAATTTTACACCTTAAAAATAAAAATTGCTCTAAAAACACTTTTCTTTTATGTAAAAATTGTTTTGGAATAAATTATTTTTCAAAAGCCTTTTTTTTTAAGAGTATTTCTGATTTGGGACTGAGTGAGCATATAATAGATAAGTCATAGATGATTTACCTGGCAAGGCAGGTGCATTTTGGATAAGATGAGGTAAATCAAAGTTAATTCCCTTAATATGAGGGTACTCGGAAATTATTCTGTCTAGGGTTCCACCAAGTGCACCACCCACATCTACTACCTCTTTCATGCCCTCAAATCCCTTATACTTTTCGAGAATTTTGGTCATGTCACTAGCAGTGGACTTTTCCATTGCTTGGCTGAAAATCTCATTCAGTTTTTGGTCTTTTTGCATGTAGTCGAATATATGCATTCCATGAGCCTTGTTAAATGGAATCCCTCCATCAAGAATCGCATCTTTCAAGCAATACCTGCACACACAAAAGTACATACTTGTAACTAGACCATATAATTTTGTTGTGCAATATATAATTGATATTTGCACTTCATAAAACATGTATATTTGTTGTATAGAAAGCAAAATTTATCATATACTAAAGTGCAAATGTAAATTTTTAGACTACAGATGTCAGTTCCCTCTGTATATATATATGATGTGCACATTTATGGATAGTTAGATTGTTAGAAAGTTCAACTAGGCAACAACTTTAGGACTGAGAGCTGATTTGAGCTCAGTAAACGGCATTTAAAATATCAACTTATCCTCAAATCTTTGTCAGTGTGTATCTCAAATATAAGAGTATTGTTGACTTTTATATGTTGATCGATGTTGAATATTTTTAAATTTAAGCTTCATATGAATTCATTAAAGTCTAAGAAAAATTGTGTTTTCTAACTAATAATATTTTTTTAATAATTTAAAATTTTCACAATTATAATAACTATAATTAAATAAATTATGTAACTATAAATTTTAAAATATTAAAAATTAATTTTTTGAAATCAATTATCCTCTTATATATTAAAAAGATTGAATTATACTACAGGAATAATAGAGAGAGAGAGAAACAAACCAAGTATCAGCAATTGGTTTGTTATGACCAAAGAGGAATAAGTGAGCAGCAGAAGGTCCACATCGATGGAAAACAAAGTACTTAGACATAGGTGTTAACCCATATAATCTGGTGGGGGGATGACCATCATTAGATTGGTGGTCTTGCACAAGGGTGCATTTCAGGATAGAGTTGCTGGCGAGGAGGCGTAGCATACGATCGAGCATAGCAGGTGCTTGGGGATTTTGTGTAGGAAGACGACACGCGATTTCTGCAGGGGAAAGAAAGCCATCAAGGCCAGCATTCGCCATGAAAATGTCGAATATTTCAAGCTCGAAACAGGCTCTTAAAACCCCATGCAAAGTCGAAGAGTCGACTAATTGCACTGCCTTCAAGAATTCTTCTTCTTCTGATTCTGCGTTTGATGCCATTGCCAGTTTTTCTGTTGATCCTGTCGTTATTAGAATAGTAGCTTGGATCAAATATATAACAGTCAAGTCCTTTCCTGCAACTTGTTTCTGCAAGTGTGATGTATAGAGCTACGGACCCTTTTGCAGCCAACCGATCTTGGCCATTATCAATGGGGATGGTCAAGATTTTGTGTGTGTGTGTGTATTATCTTAGAGGAAGTTACCGGGTTCTAGTTACTAGGTGGAGGTTGTACGCGGGAGAGGGAGTTGGGGGTTGGGTTCTTAAATGTGAGGCATTATTTACTGCAACATCTAGTTTCTTCCAAAATTGAAAAGTATGGGATGATGAAAAGATCAAGCTCTGTGACAAACTAGACTTTTTGCCGTTGGCTAAAATATATTTTTGACTTTATATTTTTATTATTTTTACACAATGAATTCTAATAAAAAAATTAATTTAAATCGAACTTCAATATTGATACATTTTTAGAAATTGAACCTTATGGTAAGCTAAAATCTAATTTTCGCCGGAGGAATGACAAAAATGATATTTTAACAGAGTTAAAGAACTGAATTTTCTGTGAAATTAAATATTCTTTTAGTACAAAATTATTATTGTGCCCTCAAAAGACAAATATGCCCCTCAAAAAATTTACACTGTCAGAAAATTTTGAACTTTTTGGTAAAATTGGATTTTAGCTCACCAAAATGTTCAATTTCTAAAAATGTATAGTCATTAAAATTCAATTTGAAAAATCTTTTTTGTCGTGGTTCAATTTCTAAAAGTGATAAAAACACAATATCAAAAATATATTTTAACCTTTGCCATTAATTATTTCATGTAGACTAGTTTCTTCAATTGCGCCTTTGGGCAAGATATGAAGTTCTTTAATTTTTTTATTTTTTTTTTCTGAGGATAATTATGGGGCTTAGCTAGATGATTACTACCCAACACTTCGATCCAGCATCAATAGATGTGCGGTTGAAGTGCTAGAGATAATGAGGAATCCACACTAGAGAGAGTCCTATGAGACGAATCCAGATGCACCCAAAAGAAAAGAGCCTTCGTTGCTCTCATGGCATGTTTGTCTAGGGCCACCTTCCGTAATTTTTAGAGTAAACTTCATTTTGCACCCTCAAATTATACCTAATATTTCAATTTGCACCCTACCATTTTAAATGTGTCAATTTATTTCATAGAATTTATATTTTTGTGTTAATATGCACCCCTTTGGAAAAAAATTGTGAAAATTTTCAACGCTGTCTTACATATACATCTTAGATGATGTGTAAGTAATGACATAATTGTTAAAAAAGTAATTTAAAACTGTTAAGTCAAAAATTTCATATACATGATTTTTGAGAGGTCCAATTTCGATCTTAATAACTTCAAAATATTTTTTAGTGGGTATGTCCTTACTTACACACCATGTGAGATGTATATATAAGACGGTGTTATAAATTTTGACTATTTTTCCCTAGGGGATGCATATTGAAACAAAAAATATAAACTTTAGTGAGCAAATTGACACAATTAAAATAGTAGAGTGCAAACATAAATATTGTGCATAATTAGGGGGTACAAAATGAAGTTTATTCTAATTTTTATAGTATTTTTTTGGGATAAGTTTTACAACTTTTACAAAAAAAAATATTTTTAAAAAATTAAATTAAATAATTTATTTGAATTTTTCTTATTTTATCAAATATAATCTATCACTTTAACATAAAGATAATATCTCATTTTTAAAAACATGACCTTGGGACTTATATCTATTTATTCCTTCCTTTAACACGACAAGATCCATATCCCTTTTTTCTCAAACCCTAAATTTGACATGCGCCTTATTTCCCAAATTGAAGATATGTCGTCTTCACACAACAAGACCTAAGAAAAAGAGAGAGATCTTGAAGAAAAAAATCAACAACATAGATACCAACCTTTTCAAAAACAAAAGAGCTTTTCATTCATCTTTAAATCCCAAACCCGAAAAATATTTGGTCCAATAGCCGATGAAAAGTGTGGTTGTGGATATGGTGTAGTTAAAACCATGGCTAGGACTCCTTGTAACGCTAAGAGAAGATTCATTAGAATTATTGGGTATATACTTCAAATTCTTCTCTGAAATCTACCAATTTCTTCGACTTTTAACTTTTGTCTTTGGAAAACTCAACAAATTGCAAGAAGAGTATGGGAGAAATGAGGAATACAATTACTTTAGGTGATTTGACCATCCCCTATGTGATTATGCAATAGTTGTGATTCATGGTTTACTATTCTTGAGTCCTACTATTGGGTTAAAAATGCATAAAATTAAAAAGTGTCACACTTACCATAATCGAAACACTCCTTTAGACCATAGATTATTGCATGTTTATGATCTCTTGGAAATCGCTTCATCTTTGCAATCTTATCTACTCCAGCTTTTTCAATAACAAATTTGGAAGATAAACTATGTCTTTGGAAGAGGACTCATCATGTTTCAATTTTAGGATTTGAGAATGATAGGATATTGATTTGAGGTGTTAGATGAAGAAAAAGAGAGCTATGGGTCCCACGGTTGTGTTTTTCAAAAATTAAGTATTTATTCGTCAATCATTAGAACTTTCTTTTAATTATTTTTTTTACTGGAAGTCCATGTGCAAAGCACATATGAGATGGCGTTAAGGGAATAAATGATTTTTTATCGAAAGATCTAGTTTGGCACAAAAAAATAATTAAGAGGTATAATTTTACACAAATGAAAATGTAAGTACAATTTGAGATATAGTGTATACCTGGGAAAGGGGAGGAGGGGTGCTCAATATAAAATTTACTCATTCTTTTATAATTAAACGTATTTGTTAAGATTCATAAAAAATCAATAAAACAATTAATATAGGACGGATAGAATATAAATCTAGTGGCTTTCTTGGCACATTCTCTAGCTATGGAAGAAGATCTTCAAGTATGGGTTATCATAGAGTCTATATTATTACATCCGTTTCGAAATTAAATTTTAGACACGCACAAACGTATTTAAATTTTATATATAGTATGGCCTGAGAATTAAATATATTTTTTTATTTTATTACTATAAGATATTATCGTATTTTTAATTTAACATTGTATTATAAATATAAATGAAATTTTACAACTATATCGGAATACAAAATTTTTTTTAATTTTTTTTTTCTTTTATGTAATAATTATAATTGAGTGATTATTTTTTTCAAATAGATGGAGTATATTTTTTTTCTCATCATTTATCAAGAATCCTAAAATTTCAGACTATTTTATCTTTTTGATAGTAAATGCACCCTGTATAGTTGCATGGTTACATTTTAGTACCTTCTAGTACTCCTGAACACTAGGGGAAAATGTACTCCTTTCAACATCTTAAACCAAAGAGGTTCATTGGGTAAGGCTAAGCCCATCTCTAGCCCATATAATTGAAATCGGCCCAAACAGCCCATAACTTTTCTTTTGTAACTTTTCTTACGTAACTTAATAATTTCATTTAATTTTATTTCTACCTTCAAATAGCAATTATTTATACGTTTATTTTTTTCTCACATTCAACTTTTATTTGTTATTTTGTATTTTTTTTAATATCATGCACATACTCGGTGTGCGTAACCATTAGTCAAATATAATAAATACACATATATCACACCTATCCATTCAAAATATCTCACTTTTTTTTGGAGTTTATTATATTCATCTAATTATTTTATATTGATATGTTATGAATTAACCGTCTAAATAATTATAAATTTTATTTTTATTGTAATTTGTAGAATATTTATCAATAATCAGACATGATAATTGTCTGATTTCTTTTTCTGACTATTTATTTTAGCGACTGCTGGGCATGTGTTGGTGGGTAATTCATAGGACCAGCGACAAATACGGGTTTTCACCCGAAAAAAATAGCGGGAGGACTTGAAAGCAGAATACGAAAGTAGTTAAATATAGGTGGAGAAGTCCGTCATGGACATAATAATCCGAGCAAATAAAGTGCACGTTTGTTAGTAACGTTGAGATATTATGACATTCAAATGCAGTAAAATATTATATTTGGCATAATATATTAAATTTAAGTTAAAAAAATTGAGTTTACAGTGTAAATTTAATTTCAACAAAAACTTGAAGTTAAATTTAAACTGCAAATCGCGGTTTGAAAAACCGTACCAAACAAGTCCAAAGTCAGGTAAATCAAAACGCACGTGGACTTATTTAACTATTTTTCATTTTAAAATATATTTTAACAACAAATTAAATAGACATATAAGAAATGAATTTGACTCACTTTCATTATATTTTTTTCTTATATATATATATATATAAATTAAATAAATTTATTACAAGTAATTACGGAACGAAACTTTAAAAATAAAAATAAAAATGGTGAGACATGAGAATTTACTGTGAGCATCTACGAGATGGGCTGGTGGATTTATTCCAATTGGGCCAATTAGAGGTTAGAGATTTGGCGGGAAAATTGTTACATCGGGGTTGCCGAAAGATTCCCTTTTACGGGGTTACGCTCACATTTACTTGTGTAGTAGGGCTACTTACTACCAATTATGCAAATCGTACACCTCTAATCGTTAATTAATGTGGTTTACGTACGGCAAAGCCAGAAATTAGGGGTAAAATGGTGGGGATTAGAATAATTATGGGGGGTTAATAAGAGACAACCCTCTGCTTTGAGCATTCCAATGCAATGACAATCACAATTTTGTTTCATTTTTTATGTTAAATCTGGTCCCAAAAACCAAAGCCCATTTGCTAATCTTTTTCTCTCAAAAACTACCCTTATTTAGGACTTGTTTGATTGTAATTTTTTGAACATTTAGAGATTACAAAATTTAAATATAATAAAAAAATATATTTGATAAAAATAAATATAAATTTTAGAAATCAAGTTTGTGGTTTAAAAATGATTTTTAAAATTTAATTAAAACTGTAAATTGAATTTGATAAAATTTATCAAATAAACTCTTGGTAGAGCTTCTTTTTTTTTTTTTTTTCTTTGCTTAAAGTTTGTTTGGCACCTCTGGTCTTGCATCTTAAATTATCTAACACCTTAAACTTGTATTTTTGTTTTATGTGCACCTTAAAGTTCTTATTTTATTTTTATATGCGTCATACTTATAATTTTATAATTGGTCAATTGTCACTAGTTGTATCGATTATTTTTATTTAAATTAATTTTGAGAAGGGTAAACTACGGATTACAATACCTTTATTTAAATATTTAACAAGTAGTATTTTAGTTATTGTTATAGTAAATTGTACTAATTGAAAAAATAAAAATAAAAATTATTGTGTCTACAGTTTACCTTTCTAAGATATACTATTACTTAAAAGACAAATAAATAAAAATAAATATAGCATGAATCAATATAAGTGGTCTAGAGTGGCAAATCTGGAGCATAATAATCATCTTAAAGAAGAATAAAACTAATGGCAAAGTTCCAAGGAATAAAAATAGTCAACTTTGATTTTTTGGTAAAGTGCAATCAAAATTAGTCAACTTATTCTTAAACGAGAGTTGAAATTATAAGCCATGGCCAAAGTGAGGCCCAACATTTCACATCTAGCAAAATGGTGTAGCGTACCCTTTCCTTCTCTATCTCTACGCTTTTAAATACTGTATTTAATTTTTCATCATTATCGTCTTGGAGGAATGACAGATTCCTTGATTAAGAACTTGTTTGGTATAGTATTTAATAAAAATTGAGTTTCCAAATTAAAATATAATATAATTTTTTTTGAATATATATTTTAAAATAATAATAAACAACTTCATATACTTGCTTTTTCTATTTTCTATTAAACAAAAAAAAACATAATCATAAATTCTTTTAAGTTCTTCTGGAATCCTAATTTAAAGAGAATAATTTGGCATCTCTTCACGCAACCAAGTAAGTGAAGAATAATGTCATCGAACTACTTCAAACCTCAAATAATATTACTTATTACTTTCCACAGTTTTTTCAATACATATTTTACGGTTGTGTGACATAAATTTTAAAATATTTAAATATATATATATATATATACACATTGAAAAAAAAATTAAAAAAAAATAAAAATCTATGACACATAATTTTTAAAATATATTATACAAATTGGAGAGAGTATTATTGTATAGCATCTCTAGGCCAAGTCATAAGTATTGTACTCGTTATTCTGTTTCTTGGATCAAGTCAGGCCAGGCCAGACCTAACTTCTTTCAATTGTTGCACCAGATGGAGATTAAAGTTCCAAAAAAACGGTGAAGGCATCAAATTTCACACCAAGGTTTTAGTAATCAAATTCAGTAAACTGTAAAACTGGCACTGGTGATGCACACAGTAGTACATTAATTACATTAAATGTGCATTTATTCACTAAAAATTAAAAAACATTGTACTATATTTAAGATGGTGTGAAACGGCCTAACTTAAAATATGTGTTCTTTATTAAATTATATTTAATAAATATTATTTTATTATTTTTAAATTTACAAACATCAATAAAAAAATATGTTGAAATCAGCACTCTTTAGAAAAAAAAAAAAAAATATGCTAGTCTTATAAATAAATTTTGTATTTTTTGAAAGTAACAATTCTATCAAATTAAGGCATTCAAGTGAAATAACTTTTTGGCAAATTGTGGATGCCAACTCATTTATGTGTTATTCTACAAATTTTATAATTAGACATATATTCATTATCTTTAAATTTAATATTTTTAGTTTTAATCAAGATACCATCCAAAAAATTAAGAAACTTTCCATATCACGGATCCTTTTTTATGTATAATTTTTTTTCCCAAAATAAAGTATGACTAATGTAAGAACCCAATATTTTTAACATGTTATGAAATTTATTTATCTTTAACAGTATGATATTTTTAGAAATAAAATAAATTGTAGGGTGCTGAATGCAAATATTAGTTTTCAACAAAAAGAATGTCAACGTTAAAACTATAGAATATTTGTTTCCGTACTGTGCGCCGCAAAATATTTGTGGACCCCACAACGGAAAATGTGTGGACCCCATTAATATTCGTCGGACGACTTTTGAGATGCCCTAAAGCTCAAATAGTCAATAATTATTGGTCTACTACTTTCCACTATATTATTACTCCGACAAATATTGTAACAGTAATATGAATAATTGTGTGTATATATATATATATATATATATATATATATATACACTTGATGTTGATGTATCCGATAAATAATTTTATACGGTCAGTGTCATTAGTTATAAATATCTGCAACAGTATTGGAAACAATTATCAAACATGCTAATATTATTTTAAAGTATGGTATAGCTGAATATATGAAGATAATTATGATATAGCATAACTGTCAGATAAGAAATAATTGTATGAGTCATTGGATAAATTATTAAATTTACTGTATATGATGCTTATGAAA